>OX453085.1:8859232-8964869 GCA_949699795.1 Spicauda simplicius
TCCTCTGCGTATCACATTAAGAGCAAAATAGCAGCAAAAATCCGCAAATTACTTAATACGGGAAGCAAAAACTTGTGGTGCATTTTTAAGTAATATGCTGCGGACGGATTACTATGAAATTTTGCACGGTTATAGTGGACGTAGAGAAGGAGTGCAAAATGTTATAGTACTATTTTTTTCAAATAGTGCTTAAAACATACATAAAGTCAACTAAAACACATTACACACACCACCGTGCATTTGTCACAAACACATAAATAATAAACGAAATAGAACATTCAATGTCTTATTATGTAAACACATAATGTCAGAAATGTCACTGTCTTTGTCAAAATACCCGCTATTGCTTTTGAGTGCGGCTTAGGTAATTAATTAATTAATTAATAATTAATAGCCTTTTATTCAGATCAACTTAACCTAATACATTTAACAATTATTTTTTTATTAAATATAACAAGTTGCACTTATTCTAGTATTTGTCTTTTGCTAATTTTCTGAAGATCTGTCTGCCAGTCGGCAAAGGCCTCCTCCAACCTTTTCCATTCTGATCTTTCATTTGCTACTCTGTTCCACGTCACTCCTGCCACTTCCTTGATGTCATCATCCCATTTTTTGTGTGGTCTGCCTCTTTTCCTTTTACTTTCTCTGGGATACCAGTTTGTAACTTTCTTACTCCATTTGTCATGGCCTCTTGTCATGTGCCCGGCCCATCTCCATTTAAGTCTCTTAACGTGTACTGTAACATCTGTAGTTCTTGTTTTGTTCCTGATGACAAAGTTCTTTAGTTTATTCGATCTCTTGATATTCAGCATACTTCTCTCCATGGCGTATTGACAAATTGCAAGTTTGCTTAATGTTTCTTTATTTAGAGTCCATGATTGACATCCGTATGTAAGTACGGGTAGTACGCAGGTGTTAAATAATTTACTTTTGATGTTTATATTAAGTTTATTGTCTTTCATAGCCTCTCTCAAGCTCCAGTATTTTCTCCATCCGTTTGTAATTCTTCTTTTTATTTCTTCGCGCATAGGTTCTTTTTGGGTAATGATCTGTCCTAAATAGATGTATTCGTCAGTGTATTTTATTTCAATGTTTCGTAACTTTATCGCGATTTTGTTACCATTTGTCATCACTTTGGTTTTGTCTGGATTTAGTTTGAGTCCTACTTTCCAGCTTTCTATTGCAAGGTCTTCTATCATTCTGCTGATGTCTTCAGATGTTTTGGCGAATAGTACTATGTCATCAGCGAATCTCAGATGTGTCAGCGATGTACCGTCTATATTGATTCCGAGGTTTTCCCAACTAAGTCGTCTGAAAATGGATTCTAGGACAGCCGAAAAAAGTTTGGGAGATAACGGGTCACCCTGTCTAACGCCTTTTTCAACTTTGAAAGGGTAGCCTTTCTTTTCTAACTGAATTCTGGCTGTGCTATGGCTATATACGTTCTTTATTAATTTAATGTATTTATGTTCAATCCCTTGTTCCACTAAAGCTTCCCATATATTTTTATGGTTTAGAGAATCGAAAGCTTTGCTGTAGTCGATGAATGCAATATAGTACGTTAGCTGGTATTCGTTGTATTTCGCTAAAACTTGACGGACGACATGAATGTGATCAATCACAGAGTAGTCTTTGCGGAACCCGGCTTGTTCGATAGGTTGATGTTCATCTAGCGTTCGTTCAATTCGTTTCAAAATAATCTTAGCGAAGATTTTATATATATTGGACATAAGGCTGATAGGCCGATAGTTTCCGATTTCATGCTTGTCACCTTTCTTGTACAATAGGATGATGTTAGACTCTGTCCACTGTTGGGGGATTATTTCGGTGTTTAGGATAGTGTTAAACATGTCTGTAAGGACCGGTATTAGGATGTCCTTCCCTTGTTTTAGAATTTCATTATTTATGCCATCGGGACCTGCAGTTTTGTCTACCCTTTGTGTGTCTATGGCTCTCTCAACTTCAGCCTGAAGAATACTTGGAACGTTTGAGGTATCAACCAAATTAATTTCATCTTCTGTTGTATTACTTTTGTACAATTCCTGATAGTAAGATGTTGCCGTTCTCAATATGTCTGATCTGCGATAATTCCATTTTCCAGTACTATTTTTCATTTTAACTATCCAGTCCATTGATTTTTTAAGTTCTTTATATGCTTTTTTTATACCACCCGTTTTACTTATATATCTTTCTATTATTTCCATTCTACTTTGTTTTCTATCCTTTCTAATACTATCTTTGATTTCTTTACTAATTTCGGTTAATTTTTTCCTTCTGTCTTGAATATTCTTAGTACTGATTAAGTGATTTCTCATCTCTAGTAGTTTCATGGTATTGGTTGTCAGCCATTTTCTGTGTTCAATTTTACTGTTTGAAGCACGTTGCATTTGTATTTTTAGTGTTTTCTCTATCCAGTTGTATTTCTGTTGTGTGTCTAATTCTTTTGTTTTTGATTGAAAGTCTACAAATTTATCCCTTATAGCAATTCTTATTTGTTCTAACTGATGGTTTCCAAGCTCCATGTTTCTTTGGTTTTGTCTTGGTCTACGTCTTTTTGGTTGAGTATTCACCAGTTCTGTTCTAATTAGTTTGTGATTTGTGTTAAAATTTAGTTTATTTATTACAGTGAGGTTTGTAAAATATTTAGTTTTGTTAGTCATTATAAAATCAATTTGGTTTTTTGTTTTACCATCTGGCGAGATCCAAGTCCACATATTTTTCTTCTTTTTCATGTATATAGTATTTAAAATTGATAAGTTATTTTCTAGCGCAAAGTTCGTGATATATTCTCCATTTCTACTTCTGGTTTTGTTACTGTATGTGAATGGTCCTAGTATATTTTCTTCCCCTATCCGCCTATCTCCAATTTGGCCATTACAGTCTCCCATTACTATAAGGTTTTTTTGCCCGTGTTCTTGGATTGCATTGTTCAGATCAAGGTAAAATGTGTTTATTGTTTCTAGATCCGATTGTTCAGTTGGTGAATATATTTGTACAATTGACCAAGGATCTTTATATCCAGGCAGTTTCAGATTCATAATTGCAATGCGTTCTGAAATACCTACAAATCCAGATACATATTTTGTCATATATTTTTTGACAATAAATCCAACTCCATGAAGGCCAGGAGTCTCGCCTATTTGGTAAAATATGTAATCTGGAAAAGATATGATACTTTCACCCATTCTTCTTACTTCACTAAGGCCAACAATGTCCCATTTAATGTGTTTTAAGGCATACATCAGTTCTAGAAGATTTTCATCATTTTTCAGGGTAAGTACATTGAGGGTTGCGATGTAGATTTTACATTCTTGCTTGTCTTGATTATTGTTGTTGCAGTGTATTGTTGGAGGGTTGTGGTCATTTTCCCCCACGAGGACCAGTCGGCTTGGGAGAAGTTGGTGTGTTCTTTTATCATAGTTGTCAGTTTCTTCGGTTGGGTTTGGTTTCCATTTGCCGATTCTTATTTGTTATTGTTTTTTGGTCGTAGATATATTGGAAAGAGAGGTGGATCTGGAATGCATCATATCAAAGGCATTTTTCCTATTCGATCTAATAGATGATACAATCTGCTGCTTCTTAGGCTGATTATTGTAGGCAGAGGGTGAAGCTGATGGTTCTCTTTTTCTTTTTTCTTGGTTATCTTTGTTTCCTTTAACTATAAGTTTGTCGTATTTCAGGTATGCTATATTGCCTTTTTTTCTCTCTTCAGCTAAGTCTGCTAGGAGCATTTTCCTCTTTTCTAATACTTCTTTAGAGTAATCTTCACTAATATAAATTTTCTTAAAGTGCTTTTTGTTTTTAATTATTTCTGTTTTTTCCAATTATTTATAAACGAACATAGCACTGGCCTCGCTTTGTTGCTTTCCCTGTTTTTAGTTCCTATGCGGTGAATTTTGTTAATTTCGGATTCTTCTATGTTAATCTTTAAGTCATTTTTTAGGTTTTCCCTCAATTCTTCAATTAATTCAGAAGTTGAAGTTTCCCTTTCTTCAAGGCCATATATTATAATATTATTGTTCTTCTCCGCTCTTTTAATAAACTCTATTTCTTTTTCTAGTTTTTCTACTTTAATTTTTAGATTTTTGTTTTCTTCTATTAAGGGAACTAACTTGTCCTCCATTTCATCCATGATGCATTTTGTGATGCTATCCTTCAATTCCGCAGTTTGGTTTTGCATCTCAATTTTCATTTTATCAAATAGCATTTGGAATTGATCATCCATTATTTGTTGTTAAATAATTTGTGTATGTTGGAACGTAATAGTAGGATTAAGTACAAAGTTTTCTGTATCTGGCAACACCGCTTGTACTATCAATGTCATAGACCTCGGATTGTTGACGTTGTAATTTCAGATGACAGTGAGTGATACGTGCTATGATTTCTAACCTCGATACAATGATGATATTGTGTTTATAGTTACTCGACGGTCTTCTACAATCTCACTATTTTGATTATATATAAACACTTCTCGTTGGTTCTACTACCGTTTTGTGACGATGGTGTACTCCAATTATTGCTGTGGCTATTTTTAATTGCTCGATTTCTTATGGAGCTATCACTATGATGTTGACACTTCGAATACCGGAAACGGAAAAAAACCTCTTAGGTAATTAAACCTCTTTTTATATTTAACGGGTGCGTTCAAAATTACTTGAAAATTATTACATTTTATTTGAATTTGAGACGTATTCGTACTACTTTGGACAATATGAAGTTTAGTTTTTGAAGTGACTCTTCTTTATCGGGGTTGGAAAAAAATTTAGTGTAACATTTTTTCGTTACGCGCCATCTTTTTCCGTTACGCGCCATCTTTTTTTATTCCGTTACGCGCCATCTTTTTCTTATCCCTACCACGCGTGATATTAGATAGATTAGATTATCAGATAAAGTTTAATAAAAGGCTTTTATTAAACTTTATCTAATTTAACTTTATTTAACCAATTTCTGTAAAGTTGCATATAGTAAATTATTTTTTGAAAAATAACGTCATAAAGAAGTTTTACTTCTTACGAGTGTACGCTAGTACACGCACACATTTTTTTTTAAATTTAAATTACGGTCGAATTTCGACCGTTGCGACGAGTGACTAGTTTTCTTAAGGCATCTCAAGTTTTTGCTTCACATAAAAAAACTCTCAGGAAATATACCTAAAGCCATTTCTAAATATACTTATCGGTGATAATCCTATAATTCCGATACTCAGAATTACTTGTATTATCAGTAGTAATCTTTTAATGCCATTACAAAAAAATATGTTTCCTGAAATACGCAATTAGATACTGCTTTGTAATGATTTGTTTGTTAATTTTATTATTTTGTCTTTTTCCGACCGCGTCAGAGAGTACATTTTTTACATATGTACGTATGTATGTATGTGAGTATATGTGTATATTCGTATGTACATTTCTTTGCAATCTCTACAGCCCAGCTTAACGGATTGTAACATATTGGGCGCGTTCCAGAAGACGCTCACAAAGCCCCACACGCCCAAAACTTCGTTCCACAAGACGACCGCGCTCGTTGTGGTCGTGACGAAAACGTCACTCATGACGTCACGACTTACGCCCACGCGACGCTCACGACGACCCATCTAACAAGGTGGTTCGAAGTGATCGTTCCAGTAGAGAATACGTCAGTAAAGCTTACAAGCTGGAACGGGAAAAACTGCGGTCGTGAGCGTGCGCTTTGTGAACGTCCAAAGGAACGCACTCTTAGTAACATGTGACAGACGGACAGACGGATAGCGGAGTCTTAGGCGACTTACACACGCACCGCGCACCGCCGCGGTAGGCGGTGGCGGTAGAGCGGTTTTCCTAGCGATGCCCCGCGCGGTTTACGCGCCTGTATGCGCGGATGGACCGTTCTCCGAAATAAACATTTCGACATCGAAATCCATTTTTATTAAATTGCACCAACGATGATCCGCGTGCATTTAAAGACATCTGACATTTTTGACATAATGTGTTATACTAAGACATTGAATGTTCTATTTCGTTAATTATGTATGTGTTTGTGTGCAAGGTAGGGTGTGTAATGTGTTTTTAGTTAATTTTATGTATGTTTTATGCATTATTTAAAAAAAATATATTAGCATTGCGTAATCCTTCTCTACAGAGGGAGGTCCAAGGTACAAACCCAGGCTGAACCACTGATTTTTCTAAAATTTTGTGCGTATTAGATATTAGTAATTAATTATCACTACTTTTCGGCGGAAGAAAACATCGTGAGGAAACACACCCGAGAGTTCTTAAAAAAAAGTTCTCGGAGGTGTGTGAAGTCCACCAATTCGCACTTGGCCAGCGCGGTGGACTATGGCCTAAACTCTCTTATTCTGAGAGAAGATGGCCCAGCAGTGGGACAATAATGTGTTGACGACGAAGTTATACGAAAGGACATGGGATCGTTGGACAAACATAAAAGAAATTAAAAAGACATTTTCAATCTCTAACCTATCAATTTATGATTATAACGATACAATATCTTTTCTTGTCTATATCGCATATCACTAACGATGTGTTGTATATTGATAAATTTTATTAATATTACATCCTATTTGCTTCTTTGTATAACATATTTGTTGTTTTCATTACGCGATAGTATAACTTTTTTATCTAACTGAAGTAGCAAACGAGCATGCAGACACCTGGTAGTAAGCGATCATTGCGGCTCACGCCTGTAAGCAACTGCATACAAAACATGGGTTCCATCTGAAGTCAATCACAGATGCGTTGCTACTCTCAAGGACTAAGATGGTTGCCTCATATAAAAGCGTGTTGGTAACCACACCCTTCTATCGGAACGCAAGAAAGAACATGGGTTCCCTCTGAAGCCAATCACAGATGCGTTGCTACTCTCAAGAACTAAGATGGTTGCCTCATATAAAAGTGTGTTGGTAACCACGCCCTTCTATCGAAACGCAAGAAATGCTTCACGCTAGAAATAGGTGTGGCGGTGGTACTTCCCCGGTCGAACTACACTGGTTCTACCACCTTGAAAAAAGTACAAAAGGAGCATAGGAGCATATAATTCTTTTGGTTCGGAAATTCAACTTCCGCCCCAGACGCCACATGTAAGAGCGGCCTAATTGATATCGCGACCTTTTTTCATAGAAAAATTATGTTTTACTGGATGAGTGGCTTTTACTTCCGCCCCGAGCGGCATGAACCTACGCTACGCCACAGCATCCAGGCGAACAGAGGGAGTGGAGCTATTCAAGAGATCAGATGGCATCCATCCATCCACCAGCCCTTTGAGGTCCACTGCTGGACATAGGCCTCCCCTAAATGACGCCACTCCAACCGGTCCTGTGCCCTGAATCCAACGGTTTCCCGCTGTCTTCAGGTCATCGTTCCACCTGGTGAGGGGGCGACCTGTGCTCCTTTTGCCTAAACGTGGTCGCCACTCGAGGTACTTCCTTCCCCATCGGTTATCGGTCCTACGAGCGATGTGGCCGGCCCATGCCACTTCTGCTTGCTAATTTTGAGAGCTATGTCGGTAAGCTTTGTTCGTCTACGGATTTCATTGTTGCGAATCATGTCTCGTAGCGAAATTCCGAGTATAACCCTCTCCATAGCATGCTGAGCTTCCGAATTATGCCTACAGTGAAGGACCAGATGGCATAGTCAAAGTGATATATTAACCAAAGGCTGTAAATACTTAAAAAAACTTTCAAATATTTTGTATATGGTCTGGATTACCTATGTTTAATAAACTTAATTATTGTGCCTTAGTAAGTAAACAAAAATATGGTTATGTTAGACAGAATGCTTATTATTTTTATCACATTCGAACCGATTTAAGCGATACACGTCTACACTTTGGTATCCAAAATCATTAATCACGCTAATTGCTAATTTTTGACAACAAAGATATCGTAATGAGGATTATCTGTCATGTTTTTTGACATGTGCAAAGAGTGAATGAGAAATGTGAGTGTAGAAAGCGTTTTAAAAAGAAAATGTGTGTGTACTTATGTACATTCGGAATACAAACTTCTTTAGCGATAAAAATCTTAAATTTGTTTTTTTAACTTTCGCCTTATTCTACATTTGTAGAAAAAACGACACTAACAATAGAAAAAACTAAAATGTTGACCATCTGCATGCACTCATAATCTGATTGTAGCAGCAAACGAGCATGCATGGTAAGTGGTCACTGCCACCCTGCGGCATCTGTAATCAACTTCATATAGAACATGGGCTCCATCTGAAGTCAATCACAGATGCTACTCCCGAGGACTATGATGGTCGCCTCATGTGAAAGTGTGCCGGCAACCACACCCTTCCATCTCGCAAGAAATGCTTCACGCTAGAAATAGGTGGGACGGTGGTACTTCCCCGGTCAAACTACACTAGTTCTACCTTTAGATTACTTCTGTCACCGAAATTGTGAATTCTATCACCTACAACATTTTTCAATGAAAATGGGTGGCGGTGTTGCCTCTGGTAACAACTTAGAAGGCTCTATCAAATATAAAAACACTTCGAAAGCATGTTAACAGAATGTACACAGATTAGATTGTAATTTCGTGATTTTTATTTATCTAATCGCATAAGTATTTGCAATGTCTGAAATACCTACTTTATGACCTTTGTCCTTAATTTACCTATCTAGACTCGCTTTTTCCGTTTACGTCAAACTCTCCCAGGAATGATTTTCAAGAGTATGTATGTACATACGCATGTATAATCCGGCTTTTGGTATTAATAATTTATTTATTTATATTACTGGTACTAAATCTGTTTACTTTTATTAGTGTCTCGCAACCATCTTTGGTTAAATCGATTTTGAGGTTTTTATTACAGGCTATCAATGAGTCATATAATAATTGAACTTCTATCCGATCAATTGTTGCAGTTTTTTTTATCTGATTGAAGTACTCATTATTGTCCTGCTGGGCACGGGTCTTCCCTCAGAATGAGAGAAACCAAAGTCCACCGCGTTGGCCAAGTGCGAATCGACTTCACATACCTCCAAGAACAAGAACGATGTTTTCCTTCACCGCAAAGTGATATTAGTTTCTAGTGTCCGACCGAAACTGGTTTTTTGACCGAAACCGAAACCGAATTTCGTCAACGGTCTGAGTTTCGGCCGAAACCGAAACTTCCTTACAAGGATCAAGTTTTGAAGAAAAAAGAAAAAAAGCTTTATAAAATCATCAGTCTTTTGTTTTTCGTCTTTAAATCACAGCTATTCAGTCTTCGACATTTTCACTTAAGGATAATTAATAATAACGTAACAACACATAATTTAAGAAATAAACGTACGGTATTCAACGCGCCGAACATGACCGATGACAGCGCGAGAACTCCCGAGTGCAGTTTCGGTTTCGGTCGTAGTTTCGGCAGCTTTTCCTCCGAAACCGAAACCTGTATTTTTGCCGAAACTCAACCGAAACCGAATATTCGGTCGGACACTATTAATTTCTAATACGCACATAATTTTATAAAAATCAGTGGTGCTATTTGAACCCCAGATCTCTTGATTGAGAAAGCAAGTTTAAGTTAATATTTTTATTGTATGATAAAAAGAAATATTTGTAAAAGAATATAAAAGATAAAAGTAATATTACCTAACCCTTACATTCACACATATACACACACGCACACATATACACACGCACACATGCACACACGGACATACAGAGTTCACACAAAGCAGAAGACTCGAAGCGGCTAGCGATCCCCAAATCCCGTATAATATCAAAGGGATCATGAGGGCGACTGAAAAACAGCGCTTCTCGGGACCTCGGTCAAGAGTTAGAAAGCTGAGTCGCGCTCTTTGCCATTATCAATTTTTATATAAAATGTATTTCCTTTGTGTGTCTGTAATTTATGGCAATAAAAAGTTATTATTATTATTATTATTGTTATTATTATAATCATGTTGCATATGGCGTCAGCAATATCAGAGACAAGGCCAATGACGTCAGGACAGTTATTAAACTGCTTTTTTTTAGGCACTAACGAGCTTGTCCCCTGTAGCCGGGGAGTAGCATACGGCAACGGTATATCCTGCCTGTCGTAAGACGCGGCTTAAAGGGGCTTCCGAGGTTGCGGGCGGCTAGAGTGGGAGCTTGAACCGTTCGATCAAGCGACTCCGCGAAGGACGGCGGTATTTGTGGTCGCATACTGTCCTAAAAACTAGACGGAGTGGTCGGCCCAGCCCCCGATCTGGGAGGAGCCCGATGAGGCAACGCGCTCAGAGGATTGCGTTTGTGTTCCTTTGAATACACCGGAGTCCTCTTTGTAGCGCCGAGGACGGCCACCGGGGAGGTTTTAGTGCGGTAAAAATCCCACATAACCCTGCGTCGCTGCCACCGCTTCGGGTACCTTTTGAAGGTTTCCCCCTCAAGAAAAAAGTACTAATGAGCTTGTCTGTAGCTGGGGAGTAGCATACGGCAACGGTAGCCCCTGTCATCAGTAAACAACTTCAAATAGAGTATGTGTTCTATCTGAAGAAAATCACAGATGCGTTGCTACTCCCGATGACTATGATGGTCGCCTCATAAAAGTATGCCGGCAAACAGTTTCTCTTAGTTAGGCCAAACGATAAGGCAGACGGGCAACCCGATGGAAAGCAGTTAACGTCGCTTATGGACATTTGCGACAACAGCGGAGTCGCCAATGCATCGCTTTAGAGTAGAGTTCTTTTTACACTTTTCTTGAAGATCCCCATGTCATAGCCCATGGAATACCCCTCGATCGAAAAGCAAAAAACGCTACACGCTAAAAATAGGTCGAACTACACTGGTACTACCACAACGCAACGACGTCAGAAACAGGTAATGTTCTTCCAAGTACATATTTTCATAAGGAAATGTCTTTTACTCTTTGTGACGCAACGACGTCAGGTGGAGGGTATTTTTTTCAAATACAAGTCTTAACAAGGAAATGTTTTAATATTACTCTCTTTTTGACGCGAGTTAGTTTCTTTCTGACACCTATTGCGAGTTTTCCCAAGTTACAAGTACAAGTTTTTACAAGGAAATGTTCTTACATTAATCTCTTTGTGA
The DNA here is from genome assembly GCA_949699795.1 of Spicauda simplicius. Taxonomy (NCBI): domain Eukaryota; kingdom Metazoa; phylum Arthropoda; class Insecta; order Lepidoptera; family Hesperiidae; genus Spicauda; species Spicauda simplicius. The sequence goes on from OX453085.1 coordinate 8,870,250, forward strand.
CGCAACGACGTCAGAAAGAGGATAATGTTCTTCCAAGTACAAGTTTTAAGAAGATGTTGTTATAATACTCTCTTTTTGACGCAATAGGTATCAGAGAGAGGGTAATGTTTTTACAAGAAAATTTTTATACAAGACTTTTTTTTACGTTAATCTCTTTGTGACGCAACGACGTCAGAAAGAGGATAATGTTCTTCCAAGTACAAGTTTTAACAAGATATTGTTATATTACTCTCTTTTTGTCCACCAATTCGCACTTGGCCAGCGCGGTGGACTATGGCCTAAACTCTCTCATTCTGAGAGAAGACCCTGCGCAGCAGTGGGACAATAATGGGTTGACGACGATGACGACTCTCTTTTTGACACTGTGGTGGCATTAACCTGCGATTGCACTTTGCACTCACGCGTTCCAAATACCAACAATATGTCACGTTAGCAATAAGTTTCTTTTACAATATTTTATATATAATAAATTAGTATGAAATCAAGTTTGGTGTGAATTACTCGTGTGTTCCCTTCATACTCACCAAATACCAATATTACTATCTCAACACACGCCACACACCAACAACACAATAGGTGTCAGAAAGAGGGTGATGTTTTTACAAGAACATTTTTATACAAGGAAATGTTTTTACATTAATTTCTTTGTGACGCAACGACATCAGAAAGAGGATAATGTTCTCCCAAGTACAAGTTTTAACAAAAATATGTTGTTTTATTACTCTCTTTTTGATGCAAAGACCTCAGATAGAGTGTAATTTTTAACGATTACAGGTTTTTACTAGAAATTGTCTTTTACATTACGATCTTTGTGATGCAACGACGTCAGATGAGGGGTAATATTTTTCAAGTAGGATTACCATTGGAATATGAAAATGGTGGGAAACTTACCGAAATCGTTGGATTGAAGAAGGTTCCCGCTGGACATGATCTTTCTACTAGTTTTCCGAAATCACAGTAGTAGAATTTATCACAGTCGGTTTCGTGGGGTAAGAGTCTGTACTCTTCAAAGTCTGCTGGACAGCCGTTGGGTAGGTCACCCCCAGGTGGTCGTTGGGTTGGGGGTTGGGAAGTGGTAGTTGTAGTAGTGTTTATTGGGGATTGAGTTGGGGGTCGGAGAGTAGTAGTAATGTTAGTTGGGGGAAGGGGAGTAGTAGTAATGTTAGTTGGGGGTTGGGGAGTAGTCACGTTAGTTGGGGGTTGCGGAGTAGTCACATTAGTTGGGGGTTGGGGAGTAGTCGCGTTAATTGGTGGTTGGGGAGTAGTCGCGTTAGTTGGGGGTTGCGGTGTAGTCACGTTAGTTGGGGGTTGGGGAGCAGTCACGTTAGTTGGGGGTTCGGCAGTAGTCGCGTTAATTGGTGGTTGGGGAGTAGTCGCGTTAGTTGGGGGTAGGGGAGTAGTAGTAGTAATGTTTATTGGGGGTTGGGGAGTAGTAGTAATGTTTATCGGGGGTTGGGGAGTAGTAGTAATGTTTATTGGGGGTTGGGGAGTAGTAGTAATGTTTATTGGGGGTTGGGGAGTAGTAGTAGTAATGTTTATTGGGGGTTGGGGAGTAGTAGTAGTAATGTTTATTGGGGGTTGGGGAGTAGTAGTAGTAATGTTTATTGGGGGTTGGGGAGTAGTAGTAGTAATGTTTATTGGGGGTTCGGGAGTAGTAGTAGTGCTAGTTGGGGGTTGAGTAGAGGGTTCGGATGGGGGTTGGATTGTCGTAGTTGTGGGTTCTGTTGGGGCTACCGTTGGTTCTGTAGGTTTCCCTGGCAGCTCACAACCAGCTAACGATGGATGAACACAGACCTGCAAAGAACATAACCATTAACACTAATACAATGACAATGTTAGGCATAGTTGATGCCGGTAAGGCCCAGAAAGTAGAAATGAAATAAAATGAACAAATTGTCACACCCAATTTGCCACACCTATTTCTAGCATTTCTTGCGTTTCGATAGAAGGGTGTGGTTGCCGGCACACTTTCACATGAGGCAACCATCATAGTCCTCGGGAGTAGCGACGCATCTGTGATAGACTTCAGATGGAACCCATGTTCTATATGCAGTTGATTACAGATGTCGCAGGGCGCAGTGACACTTACCATCAGGTGGACTGCATGCTCGTTTGCTACTACAGGCAGATAAATACTTAGGTGTACTTACTTGTATCGTCGGTGAGAACTCGGTTCCAGGCGCGCAGTCTCGTGGAGTATCCCATCGGAGACCATATTCGCAGTAGTAGAACTTGGTGCAATCGTACTCGTGGGGTAGAAGATAATGTGTCTGGTCAGACGGGCATAGCTCGTGGGGCGATGACCGGCGCGTGTCGGGTCGGGCACCGACCAAAGCCAGTAGACCCAGGAAAATAAGTCCTGGAACAAGTTTGTAAATTGTTAAAACCGATTACCACACTGACGACTCGCGTGGCGCAGCGGTTACCCTAACAGTCCGAGGCGCAATGGGTCCCGGGTTCGATTCCCGGCCAGACAGGTATCTGGACAGTTTAGATTCATGTTCTGGGTATGGGTGTTTGTGTATTCGTCTTATGTGTGTCCATGGTACACACGACACAAGAGAAAATCCTAGTGTGAGGCTATGAGTGTAGAAAGCGTGTGAGCATATGTGGTTAAGGCCGAGTCGGTGTCGATGCGAAGTTCCGTACTATCCATAAAAAATAGCAGAAAAATCCCATAATAATAGACTTTTTTTAAGGAATTGAACCTCAAACCTGAGGGCTAGTTTCAACCATTAGGCTATCACTGCTGTCCCTGTAGTTCCGCGATTATGGCTACAGGGGGATACCCCTGTCTGTCGTAAGAGGTGACTAAAAGGGGCGTCCGAGGTAGCGGGCGGCTAGAGTGGGAGCTCGAACCGTTCGGTCAGGCGACGTCGGGAAGGACGGCAGTATGTGGTCGCATTCCATCGTAAAGACTAGACGCAACGGTGGGCTCAACCGCCTATCTGGGAAGAGCCTCAGAGGACGCATCAGAGGCCTCCAGTTGCGATCCTTTGGAGATACAGTTGTTTTTGTAGCTTCAAAGATGGCCACCGGGGAGGGTTTTAGTGTGGTAAATATCCCACATAACCCTTCGCCGCTCCTACGATTTAGGGTACCTTTTGAAGGTTTCCCCCACGAGAAGAAGAAAAGGCTATCACTGCTCTTCAAAACCTACTTTTAAATTTCGAAATTGGTTGCTACCCTTCTCTTGTTTTTGTTTATCAGAACACAATAGATATTTGATCATCAGATAAACATATTGTTATCATTAAATTATACAACTGATTATTATCATTAGATCATGGTTATGATAAGTTAGATTTTTGTTCTTGATAATTTATGATAACCATTTTTAATGTAAGCCGTTGCAGGTGATGATATGGTAAATAAAATTAATTCAAAAAATAACAAGATATTTAAAAATAAGTTTAACAACTAAATGGATGTTAAGAAAAAGTTATATGTAAGCAACTTTTCCAGGTGGTAGGACCTATGTCATTCGACCGGGTAAGTACCACCGCCGCACCTATTTCTAGCGTGAAGCATTTCTTGCGCGAGATGGAAGGGTGTGATTGCCGGCACACTTTCACATGAGGGGACCATCATAGTCCACGGGAGTAGCAACGCATCTGTGATTGACTTCAGATGGAACCCATGTTCTGCATGAAGTTGATTACAGACGTCCATGAGCGGCATTGACCCCTTACCATCAGGTGGACTGCATGCTCGTTTGCTACTTCAGTCAGATAAAAATAAATAGGTGTGACGGTGGTACTTCCCCGGTCGAACTTCACTGGTTCTACCAATGTTATCTATTGGTAACAACCAAAATCCATGCAGTAGTTTTCGATTTTATCGCTAATAGACCAATAGATTCAACGGAGGCCTTTGTTATTTTTCGTGATGTAAAGATTTGAAATGAAATGAAATGAAATGTCTTTATTTTGTATAGGCCTACGGGGGCACTTACAAATTGTCAGTTACATTTTTTTTCTTACACTACCACCGGATCGGAATACGACCTCAACTGAGAAGATCCGGCAAAAAACTCAGCGGGTTTGTCTTTTTTTCTTATTTATATTCATTTTTTTTAATATTATTACAATAATGTTTTTTTTACATGGTAATGAAAGTTAAGATTAAGACCGGGCTACGCACGTTAGATAAATTATAGCAGATATTATCGCTAGTTCATAGAAAATACATTAGTAGCCCATTATAGAATTACTATCAATAGATCGTGAAAGATATTTGACTACTATCGAATTTTATCTAGCTGTTACGCGATTTGATAGACAAGTAATTTTTCTAGATGTTTTCATTTCAATTAAGCCTACAAAGTACATAAATTAGATTATATTAGTATCTATAAATGGTACCTATATATTTTTACTGATTGAATTTATGCTATTATGTAGCAAACGAGCATGCAGTCCACCTGATGGGTGTCCACCTGAAGTGGTCACTGCCGCTCATGGACATTTGTAAGCAACTACACGTAGAATATGTTTTCTACCTAAGGTCTATCACATATGCGTTATGATGATGATGATGATGGTTGCTTCATATAAAAATGTGCCGGCAACCACAATGCATGTATTTAAAAGAACCATGTTTGTCCATTTCTTTGACGGATTGTATACGGACGGATACGACATATCATTGGAGCTTTAATATTAACATTTTTATTGTAAATAAAGGTACGGAGTCGGTTGACCGGTATTTTTCATCCATCAACTATTAAATTGTCTTTATATATTTAACTAACAGACCCGGCGAACTTTGTTTCGTTTAAAACTCAAAAATCTAATCAGTTTTTCTCCACTATATTAAACATGAAACCCTTCCTTAAGAATCAGTCTATATATTAACTGCATTAAAATCCGTAGCGTAGTTTTAAAGATCTAAGCGTACATAGAGACAGTCAGCGAACGCGACTTTGTTTTATACTATGTAGTAAAGTATATGTTTTTTTTTATATATCTTTGTATTTTTTTGACAAGTGGAAAAAAGTCATTAGTGTGTGTTTAAGTTTCAGCGAAACTCAATGATTTATTAGCATGCATGAATTAATTTGACATTTCTTTATGTTACTTTAATTCTATTTGATAAATTGAAAAAAAAAAAGAAAATGTATCTTGATATTATTGTGTTAATTAGTATAAGTGGTATTGTATCGTATAATTAACAATAAATAAATAAAAATAAATAATGTTACATATTCTAGGAACAGTTTGATAAAATATTTGAAGCACTCCCCAGTTACACGTATATCAGACAATAAACATAAAGTAATATACAAAACAATAAACTATCTAAATTAGTTGTTATCGGCGCGAATAAAATATATTACGATTATAAAGCTACAGTAAAGGAATCGTCAAGTGCATAAGGTGCATTGGCTTTAGGGTTGCCTGACTTTTTTTTTGTTCTCGAGGGGGAAACCTTCAAAAGGTACCCGACGCCGTGGGAGCGACGCAGGGTTATGTGGGATATTTACCGCACTAAAACCCTGTCGGTGGCCGTTCTCGGCGCTATAAAGAGGACTCCGGGAACTCGGACCGACCGCAACCGGTATCCTCTGAGCGCGTTGCCCCATCGGGCTCCTCCCAGATGGGCAGCTGGGCTCACCGCTCCGTCTAGTCTTTACGACGGTATGCGACCACATATACCGCCATCCTTCCAGACTATAGGCGGAACTGTCCCGATTTTTTTATCAAAATCAAATCGCGCGGGACAGGCCCAGTCCCGCTTTTTGGGAAGGACTTTTGCAAAAAAAGGTCGCTGCGGTTTGTCGACCAAAAAACAAAAAAAAAAATGACTTTTTTGTAAACAAAAGTTATGTTAAAGCAGAACAGTCAAGTCGATTTTTTGTTTTGTTTATGTTTGTGTTAAACTTTATTAATGACCGGGATATTATTGAGCTTCGTAACCGTAACTCAAACTACCGGATATCCGAAAAAAATGTATCCTTAAATATAACCAAATGCATTTTTTGGTTAATTTTGAAAAGGACCGGAACGTACATAAGACTTGTTTTTGTAAGCAACTTGATTATTAGTAAAATTGATTAGATAGCTAAAATAATACGACTGATTGTATTGATAATAGAAATATAACCAAATTAGTACTTTGTATTTGAGTTAAAGATTCTTAGAGATTATATCTTTTACAGAAACTATCCGAAAGTAACCTTATCCGAATCAGTACATAGTATAAAACAAAGTCGTTTCCCGCTGTCGGTCCCTAAGTATGCTTAGATCTTTAAAACTACGCTACGGATAGGGTTGCCACGCGTACTTTATTATAAAGTATTGTACTTTATTCGGGGCAATTGTACTTTATACTTTATGAGGAAAATAAAGTACGCAAAAATACTTTATTTTGTATGATCTGGGATTTAAAAGTTTAATTATAATCAGTTTTGTATAAAACTTAAGTTCTTTTAATCACAAGGTTTCCGTAGCTACCTTATTTAGAAAGTAGTACAACATTTACATTTGGTTACATTTTTTTAGAAATATGGGCGTCAAATTATTATCTACATTTTTTTTGCTCACCATCACCACGCACAGTTCTAAAAGTATCCGAGAGCCAAAAAATAAGTAATAATATAAATAAGTAGTACTTTATTTTGAAGCTACGTACTTTTTTCTTTATACATTTTATAGCCATTGTACTTTAATCGTTGGAAAAAAAGGTGGCAACCCTAGCTACGGACTTTAATGCAGTTTTTTTAATAGATAAAGTCATTCAGGAGGAATGGTTTTATGTATAATACATATATAATATATGGAGAACCACTAATAATTTTAAATTTTGATTTTTTGGCGGAACGAAGTTCGCCGGATAATCTAGGCCAGTATAATCGACCGGGGAAGTACCACCGCCACACCTATTTCTAGCGTGAAGCATTTCTTGCGTTTCAATGGAAGGGTGTTGAAATGTTATGCCGTTCTGGTCTGAAAGGCATGGTGAGGCAGACATAATATGGGACGTTCCAACTTAGTCTTCCTTATCTTATCTGGAGGTGATTACGGATGTGCTTGGGCTGCAGTGGCCATCTACCATCAGATGGACTGCATGCTCGTTCTACTTCAATTATATCCAAAACTTCATATAGAATTCTATCTACTTTTTGAAGTGAAACTTCTTTATCGGGGTTGGAAAACAAAAGTGAAACTTCTTTATCGGGGTTGAAAAAAAATTTAGTGTAACATTTTTTCGTTACGTGCCATCTTTTTCTGTTACGCGCCATCTTTTTTTTTCCGTTACGCGCCATCTTTTTCTTATCCCTACTACGCGTGATATTAAATAGATTAGATAAGATTATTAGATAAAGTTTAATAAAAGCCTTTTATTAAACTTTATCTAATTTAACTTTATTTAACCAATATCTGTAAAGTTGCATATAGTAAATTATTTTTTGAAAAATAACGTCATAAAGAAGTTTCACTTCTTACGAGTGTACGCTAGTACACGCACACATTTATTTCAGTCACTCAAGTGAATTTGTCAAACTCGTACTCGATTGAAAAAATCACTCGAGTGTTACCATTGAATATCTCTTCATTTTTGTTTTTGCAAATGTGTGGTTACTGTTGGCCTGGCCTTAACAGCTTCATCGAGTTTTTTATGGCGAGCCTAAAGCTCGAGCCGGGACAAGAAGACTGTGGGCTGGAAGGGAGGGATGGCTTTGGTCCCCGTTGCCGGGTTCCTCCACCTTCCTCCTTCACTAGAGGGAGGGACGGTTGAGGACCCGGCTATTGCCGACGTCCTGGCTTGCGGCTGACTTTTTTTTTGTTACGGGGAGGAAACCTTCAAACGGTACACCGAAGCGTTGGGAGAGACTAAGAGTTATGTGGGATTTTTACCCACTAAAACCTCCTCGGTGGCCTTCCTCAGCGTTTGTAGTAGGGGACTCGGAAACTCCAACGGAACGAACCGGTGGCCCCTAGCGCAGCACCCCTCACGGGCTCATCTCTTGGGGGACGTGTGCCATCCCCCTTCTCCATCCGGTGCTTACGGCGAAATGCAGCCACACATACCGCCGTCCTTTTCGGGGTTGCTTGTTGGACGGTCTGAGCACCCACTCAAGCCGTCCGCAACCCCAGAGGCCCCGTTAGCCGCCTCTTACGAGAGGAAGGGGATGCCGTAGCCGTATTCTACTCCCCGAGTACAGGGTGAAAAGGGATTGCGGCTGACCTAAGGGCAGTGTGAGGTATGGACCTCGGCTTAGGTCAGTTGCGCTAATGTGGGGCACTGGCGATGCACGACCGATCACAGCTTCACTGCTTTATTGAAGTTTTACTTCTTTGCCGCGTTTGGGAAAATTAAATAATTGGCGATGCGCACCCACACCCTCACGAAAAACCGACACCATGAAGTTACCTATAGTCAACAACAGTTAGTTTTACGATACGCGCGCACACCGTCACGAAAAACCGACATCCTGAAGTTATATTTAGTCAATATATTAGTTTTTTTTGTTAGTGCCGTTTTTTCTACAAACGTAGAATAAGGCGAAATACAAAATGTTTAAAAAGATTTTTATCTTGTTACGCCAAAGAAGTATAACTTCTAACGCGTGTACATAAGTATATAGACAAATACGCGTAAATAAGAGTTTGTCTTTTGTTGATATTTTAAGTATATACACCAACACAATTCATATGCATGTTACCAAAAATCTCCTTCGAATTGCAAACTCGTAACAAGGAATTTCACCCAACTCGGAAACTCGAGTATAACTCGAGTAATGTAATGAAATACTCGAGTGACTCGAGTAATGTAATGAAATACTCGAGTGACTCGAGCAATGTAATAAATAGAAATAGAAATAGTTTTTTTCTCATAAAATGGTTACATCTTAGAAACTACAGTTGAGGCATCCTTTTAAGTAAATATTTACCTGTGCCAGGATACTCCGCTCTTCCTTTATATGTATAAGGTATTACAAAGACAAATTAAGTTACATAGAAACTATCCTAATAATAAAATACTCGAGTAACTCGAGTCAAAATATTCGAGTCGAGTCGCGCCACTAGGTTAATTTGCTTATTTTGTATTGAAAGTCTGAAACCACACCCTTGGAAAATAATCACTAATGACCATGATTTGAAAGATAGATAAAAAGATAAGACAAAACCTTGACTGCGTCTTTTTCGGGAAAAATTGCAAGCGGATTCCACTTGTAGCCGAAAGCAAACCGAAAGTATATATATATATCTATATATATAAAAGCGAAAGGTCACTCACTCACTCACTCATCACGATATCTCAAAAACTACAAGTGCTAGAAGTTTCAAATTTTGCATGCGGGTTCTTTTAAGGACGTAAGTGCTCACTAAGAAGGGATTTTATGAAATTCAACCCCTAAGGGGGTGAAATGGGAAAAACTTTGTGATACATTGATTTGAACGGGCGGAGCCGCGGGTACAGCTAGTAGAAGATATCGCTTAAAAATTATAAACTCCTTTCACAATGATCCGAAAGATATTTTTTTAAAAGAAGGCATATGGAGGTAAATTCACCTCCTGCCGCTTCTGACGGTTTTTTATCCGATTGAAGAAGCAAGTGAGCTTGTAACCTTTATCATTTGGTGGTAAGTGGCAACTGTCCATGGGCATCTATAAGCAACATCAAATAAAACACTATCCGAAGTCAATCACAGATACGTTGCCACTCCCGAAGACTAAGATGGTCGCCTCATTTAAGAGTGATCTAACCACACCCACCAATACATAAGAATTGCTTCACGCTATAAGTAAGTATACCTTCTTCCGCTTCCAAGGTATGAAAAGATAAAAAGGTTAAAAATAAGTCGGAAACCACACCAAAGCATGAGAACAGCTTCACGATAGAAGTATACCTCCTTCCGCTTCCAAGTTATTAAAAGATAAAAGATGAAAAAAGATAAGCTTACGTTTCATATCGCGTCAGCAAAGACGCAATCTCGTTTCAAAATCACCCAATGCGCGTATATTATTATTTAGCGTTTGCCACTAAACTGCGTAATTTTGACAAAAACCCCTTTTATATTATCATTCGATATCGGATTTGATAACTCCTGGTGTTTCATTGGCTTGTTTGATTTATTTCAACGAATCGTAACGCCGGAAGTAGCAATTAAAATGTATATGATTAGAGCTAGATGTATGTTTGTTTGTCTCGTTCAATGTATCTTGCCAAACAGGGCTCTCTTTTACTGAACTGTAAGGCAAGATACTGGAGCTAACTTTCATTACCATGTAAAAAAACATGATTGTAATAATATTAAAAAAAATGGATATAAAAAAATATGGATATAAAAAAAACAAACCCACTGAGTTTCTTGCCGGATCTTCTCAGTTGAAGTCGTGTTCCGATCCGGTGGTAGTGTAAGAAAAAAATGTAACTGACAATTTGTAAGTGCCCCCGCAGGCCTATACAAAAAATAAAGACATTTCATTTCATTTCATTTCAGATGTCGATTGGACCAAGAAATCACGTGTCCCATACAAACCTTACTCCCGTTTTTCACCCCTTTAGGGGGCAAATTTCTAAAAATCCTTTCTCAGTACTCATTTTTATCGTAAAAGGAACCCTTATCCAAATTTCAAGTTTCTAGATATAGTAACTTTTCACCCTGTAGTCGGGGAGTAGCATAATAGGGGGCGTCTGGGGTTGCGGACGACTAGAGTGGGAGCTCGAACCGTCCAACAAGCAACCCCGAGAAGGACGGCGGTATGTGTGGTGTATAAAGGGGGATGGTACACGTCCCCCAAGAGATGAGCCCGTGAGGGGCGCTGCGCTAGGGGAAACCGGTTCGTTCCGTTGGGCTTTTCGAGTCCCCTACTACAAGCGCAGAGGAAGGCCACCGAGGAGGTTTTAGCGGGTAAAAATCCCACATAACCCGGAGTCTCTCCCAAGGCTTCGGTGTACCTTTTGAATGTTTCCTCCACGTAACAAAAAAATAAGGTATAGTAACTTTGTGCGTTGATATGTCTGTAGTTAGGGCAGTTTTTTAATTTATATATAGAGAGAATGCAACTTCGAAAAATAAGTGCTTGCATGAAATTCGAACACCGAACCTCAATATCACAGGTCAACTTTCAAGCAATAATTTATCAGTGTTTTGCCTGTTGGCACTAATCCCTCAGCATTGGGTAATATTTTAAGGTTTCTTCTCAAAAACAAAAAAGATATATATATATACATATATATATATATATATACATATATATATATATATATATATATATACATATATATATATATATATATATATATCGAAAAATTTGAAAAGGAGTAGCTCTTGGGAGTGGCAACGCATCGGCAATTAACTTAATTTTAACCTTGTTCTATATAAAGTTGTTTACAGATCAAGGTGGTAGAACCAGTGTAGTTCGACCGGGGAAGTACCACCGCTAAGCCTATTTCTAGTGTGAAGCATTTCTTGCGTTTCGATAGAAGAGTGTGGTTGTCGGCACACTTTTACATGAGGCGACCATCATAGTCCTCGGGAGTGGCAACGCATCTGTGATTGACTTCAGATGGAACCCATGTTCTGTATGTAGTTGATTACAGATGTCTCAGGGCGGCAGTGACCACTTACCATCAGGTGGCCTGCATGCTCGTGTGCTACTTCAATAAAAAAAAAAGTCCATGGGCGACAGTGACCACTTACCATTAGGTAGACTGTAGGCTCGTTTGCTATTTCATCTTAAATTAAAAATTATATTCAAATAAACGCAAGCAAAGCCACGTGCCTTTGCTTGTTAAGATATTAATTCAATATTTTTGTCATACATGTGTTCTTTAACAAATTATTGTGTAATTATCTCAAATACGTAAATGAATTTCTAATCTCTCTTTGTGCACATATCTTTTTCACGTGGATGTCAGTGATAAGGCTCCTTTTAGAATCTAGAGAGTGACCTTTGAGGTTGCCTGGTACCACAGTATTAATCATACAGTAGTCTAACTCCCCCGTGTCCTTGAATTTTATACCTACAGACGCGCTGGACGAGAGTTCGCGTTAGGGCTACCCGCCTAAAGTATTTTAATACATCTGTATACTTGACTTTCTTTCTTACTTATTATGTATTTTATTCAGTAGATTAAGGTAAAACACAACGCGTTCTTTTAATATTTACGAGACTTAATAATAAATCGTACACAAATAATAGTTATAAATTTCTCACTGAATAATATTTTACCAACCAAAATAAAAATTATTAACACTGGACGTGTTTATGCACAATTAAAGCAATCAAAAACAGCCTAATATAATTAACAACTGCTTTTCGCTACATTATTATTTAAATAAAAAGATCCACTGCTTAAAAAACGACACATCGCCCGCTCGCCACTACGGCACATTCGCTAACTGTTGGGTACCGAGTGCATACCGAAATCGTGGCGTAGGTACAACTTGCGTTTCGTGCGTTTGTAAGAAGTTAGAATACTGTAGATACTAGTACTGTGCTGGTACGGAGGTTATATACCTTATGCTATTTTAGGGTCGCCTAAACAAAGGAATCAAACAAACCAAATACGTTTCCGTAATTTTTGAATGTCAGAGTGTAGCGTACTTGCGTCTTGTTTAGCGAAATGTAAGATACTGGAGCTAAATTTGCCCATGTAAAGTAACTTTTAGCTACCGACATGGTTTTTTCGTAATTAGTACCGACGTAGGGCCTGAGAGGCCACGTCGTTATATCAAAGCGACTCAGCTGGGCGAGGAAGGGATAAATCAAGCAACTTCACAACCCACCACGTCCTCCCAGGCCCCACGTAGCGTAGTTTAAAGATCTAAGCATACATAGGGACAGACAGCGAGAAGCGACTTTGTTTTATACTATGTGGTGGTGCCAACTCATTATTCTCGCACTGCTAAGCACGGGTCTTTTCTCTGAATGAAAGAGTTTCAGGCCATAGTCCACCGCGCTGACCAAGTGCGAATTGGTGGACTTCACACACCTCCGAGAACTTTTTTTTAAAGAACTTCTCGGGTGTGTGGGTTTCCTCGCGATGTTTTCCTTCACCGAAAAGCAGTGATAATTAATTTCTAATACGCACATAAATCAGTGGTGCCTGGGTTTGAACCTCGGACCTTCTGATTGAGGCAAGTTTCAACCATTAGGCTATCACTGCTCTTTTACCCCTGTAGTTCCGGGATCAGAATAGGGCTACGGTATCTCCTGCCTGTCGTAAGAGGCGACTAAAAGGGACTTCCGGGGTTGCAGGTGGTAATAGTGGGAGCTCGAACCGTCCTGCCAAGCGACCCCGTGTAGCCATGTGTGGCCCCATGCTGTCTTAAACACCAGGAGGCGCACTGAGTACAATGCTCACTGGGAAGAGCCCGAAGGGGGCATTGCGCTCGGAGGACACCGGTGGTGGTCCGTTGGAGATCCCGGTGTCCTCCACACAGAGCCGAGGTTGGTAAAAATCCCACAAAACTCGGCGTTGCTCCCACGGCGTCGGTTTCGAAGGTTTCCCCCTCGATATTAAAAAAAGGCTATCACTGCTCTACACTATGTAGTGATGTACAACTACACAGGAGACCAACAAAGAGTTATATATACATATATGCGTTAAGCGTTAATATTTCCTGTGATATGATTAGAGACTAATAGCTGAATTATCTGTCTAATAAGTAGATCTTAATACTTTATCGCTTAGAATAGAAGATTAGTATTATTTATCGAATAGATTTGGCGTGATTTTTGGTTTTAATACTTATTTATTACATAAATACTACCTAAATTGATAGATTCGGATGTGGTAGAACCTTTTCAACTTTGTCAAAACCGCCGCACATTTTTTTTGACTGACTGAAGTAGCAAACGAGCATGCACTCCACCTGATGGTAAGTGGTCACTGCCGCTCACGGACATCTGTAATCAACTACATACAGAATGGGTTTCATCTGAAGTCAATCACAGATGCGTTGCTACTCCCGAGGACTATGATCACGCCTCATGAGAAAGTGTGCCGGCAACCACTCCCTTCTATCGAAACGCAAGATGCTTCCCGCTAAAAACAGGTGTGAATAGGACCGGAGAGGTCCCACCGGCAGGAAGGGTGTGGTTTTACTTTTATATGAGGCGACCATCATAGTCCCCGGGAGTGACAACGTATCTGCGACTCATTTCAGATAGAACCCATGTTCTATTTGAAGTTGCTTACAGGTGTCCATGAGCGGCAGTGACCACTTACCATCGGGTGGACTACATGCTCGCTTGCTACTTTAAACCTCGATAAAAAAGTTGTACTTCAATGATATAAAAACGCTCTTAATAAACGCACAATTAGTGCATCAACCCATTATTGGCCCACTGCTGGGCACGGGTCTTCTCCCAGAATGAGAGAGTTTAGGCCATAGTCCACCGCGCTGGCCAAGTGCGAATTGGTGGACTTCACACACCTCCGAGAACTTTTTTTTTTTTAAGAACTCTCGGGTGTGTAGGTTTCCTCACCATGTTTTCCTTCACCGAAAAGCAGTGATAATTAATTTCTAATACGCACATAAATCATTGGTGCGTGCCAGGGTTTGAACCTCGGACCTCCCGATCGAGAGGGCAAGTTTCAACCATTAGGCTATCACTGCTCTTGCACAATTAGTATATACATACAATTATTTAAAATTAGGTGTGACTGTTTCACAAAATGAAATCAGAACATTTCTTTACATACCTAACTATTGCATATCATGATAAATGATTTATTAATCGAATGTTATCATATTTTCGATGACGTGGCCACTTAATAGGTGATTGAAACTGAAATCCCACGTACATGACAGCTGTAATGATATCTTCTACACAATCTAAGGGCATGAATAATCAAATGAGTAAAAAATCAGATTTCAAGACAAACAAGTTGCTAATTCATAATTGTGCACTGCAAATCTATAAAAAACATGCGTGCGTACAAAGTACACATGTCAGAAGTGAAACTTCTTTGGCGAACTAATTTATAAATCTTGTTTATATTTATACAAATCTAAAACTTTAAATTTCCATGATTAAGAGGAAGGGAAAAAGGCGTGATACGACGTTCGCTCTGTCTCACTTTTTCTCTCAATCTTGCTCACTCGCTTGCTCCCTACTCTCACTCCACGGCTAGTTGCTCATGCTACGTTCGCCCTGTCTTACTCTCTCTCAATCGGTCTCGATCGCTCTCTCTCTCTTTTCCGACACTTCCGTTGCATACCGGCGTGACGTTTCATCTGTAAAAATTTTACCCTCATGCGCCTAAAGAAGTTTCACTTCAAAAAACGCTCATTTTATGGCGATAAAAATGTATAACAAATTATCAGATTCATTAAAACAATTGACATTTAACGAGTTTAAAAAAAATGACATCATGGATTTTAGATAAATGTTTTTATTGTAATAATGATTATTTAGAATTAAGATATATTGACATACAAATTGAATTGACAATTGTAGATTGCATTTATTTCATTAATTTAGTATTTATATTATTGATTAAAGGAATTGGTATTCTTATGAATACGCAGTGACCACTTACCATCTTGCTCGTTTGCTACTTCAGTCAGATAAAAATCCAGTCTACTTCATATTAAGCCATCGCCACCCCACAATCAACCCCAGATAGAAATATTGTTTTATCTATTCTATCATTCTACAAATCAGTCCTTCCTCGAAGTATTCTGTCATTATCCATATGGTATTTCGTGATTATCTTTCTGCGATATTATCTTTCTTCGAATCTGTGCTAATCGTCACCAGGCAAAAGGAAATTTGTTTTTTTTCTTAAAAACACGCTTTGTACACTCATAGCCCTATAGTAGGCGTCCCTGTAGCCTCGGGGTCAGAATAGGGCTACGGTATCCCCTGCCTGTCGTAAGAGGCGACTAAAAGGGGCTTCCGGGGTTGCGGGCGGCTAGAGTGGGAGCTCGAACCGTTCGGTCAGGCAATCCCGGGAAGGACGGCGGTATGTGTGGTCGCATACCGTCGTAAAGACTAGACGGAGCGGTGGGCCCAGCCGCCCAAAAAAAGGTACCATCGACGCACACAAGATGAATACACAAACCCAGAATATGAATCTAATTTCATCATTCAGATACCTTGCCGGGAATGGAACCCGGGACCCATTGCGCGTCAGATTGATATGGCAACCGCTCCGCTATGCGGGTCGTCAAGTTCACACAATAATTTATTTCAGGGATTCTTTTTTAACTGACTGGAGTAGCAAACGAGCAGCAATCCACCTGCTGGTAGGTGGCTACTGCCGCCTATGGACATCTGTAATCAACTACATACAGAACATGGGCTCCATCTGAAGTCAATCACAGATGCGTTGCTACTCCCGAGGACTATGATGGTCACCTCGTGTGAAAATGTGCCGGCAACCACACCCGTCTATCGAAACGCAAGAAAGCATTTCTTACACGCTACAAATAGGTGTAACGGAGGCATTTTCCCGGTAGAACTACACTGGTTCTAACACCTTGAAAAATACTTAAATAATATTTGTAGTACTAAGTAGGCTAAAATACTTATTTATAATTAAATCCTGAATAAATAAGTATTAGATTAATCTTGAAAATAGTGTGGAAAGAATAATTAAAAAAACAATTACTAAGAATGTGTAAGAAAACATTAGATTTTAATGTAAATAAGTGTTTTTTTTTTTATAAAAATCCAAGTCTTTACGATAACATATTTATTTATTTTATACATTCATGACTAAAAATATTTGTTACGTACTCTATGTATATGTAAGAGCAGTGATAGCCTAATGGTTGAAACATGCACTCTCGATCGGGAGGTTCGAGGTTCACACCCAGGCAAGCACTATTGATTTAAGTGCGTATTAGAAATTAATTATCACTGCTTTTCGGTGAAGGAAAACATCGTAAGGAAATCTACACACCCGAGAGTTCTATAAAAAAAAAGTTCTCGGAGGTGTGTGAAGCCACCAATTCGGATTCGGCTAACGCGGTGGACTAGCGCCTAAAACACTCTTTCTGAGAGAAGGCCCGTGCCCAGCAGTGGGACAATAATGGGTTGTACCCAAGATTAATCTTGAAAATAGTGTGGACAGAATAATCAAATAGACAATTACTAAGAATCTGTAGGTAAACATTAGATAATATCTTAATGTAAATGAGTGTTGTCTTTATTTTAAAAAATCCACATCTTTACGATAACATATTTATTTATTTTATACTTTCATGAGTAAAAAAATATTTGTTACGTGGGTACTGTATGTATATGTAAGCAAATATTAGGCGTAAAACATTAGATTTCAGTATATAAAAGAAGAGCAGTGATAGCCTTGAAACGTGCCCTCTCGATCGGGAGGTCCGAGGTTCAAACCCAGACGCACCACTG
Source organism: Spicauda simplicius (assembly GCA_949699795.1). NCBI lineage: Eukaryota > Metazoa > Arthropoda > Insecta > Lepidoptera > Hesperiidae > Spicauda > Spicauda simplicius. The sequence goes on from OX453085.1 coordinate 8,887,583, forward strand.
ATTTTTCTAAAATTATGTGCGTATTAGAAGTTAATTATCACTGCTTTTTGGTGAAGGAAAACATCGTGAGGAAAGCTACACACCCGAGAGTTCTTAAAAAAAGTTCTCGGAGGTGTGTGAAGTCCACCAATTCGCAATTGGCCAGCGCGGTGGACTATGGCCTAAACTGTCTCATTCTGAGAGAAGACCCATGCCCAGCAGTGGGACAATAATGGGTTGACGACAATATAGATTAAGATCCGGCTGCAAATATGTGTAGTTATCGTGTGCGTGCTGAAATTCACATTTTTACTCATATTTATGATTAGGAGAATAAAAATCTACCAGGTTGCCAATCAAAATGTGGCCGATAATATTTTTAATTAAATTATTATTATTTGATTTCGCGGGAAAAATTTCACTTATCAAATTTTTAAATAAAATATCGTTCACTTCACGGAAATATGTATAAAGACTTTGAAAAATCGTAGTTGCCGTTGCGCACTTGGCCGCACCTCTTCGCAGCCAGGTTTAAACAGGTATGATTTCGATATATTTATACGTCCATAACGAATGTTTATTTTTTATACATCAAAATAAAGCTAATTTTTTTCTCATTATTATGATATACGGCAACCTAATTAAATCTGGCCCCAAGTTAGGGTTACTGGCTGTTAAATATGGTAAATATTGAAGGGTGAGTGAGAGGAAGCTAGCGCGTAACATCACCAGTCGAACAAAGATAGCAATTGCCAGCTGTATGACATTTTAAAGCTGTTGCACATACGTCAGATGCGTCGTGTTCTCAATCACCAGTTCTAACAATAGCAAGAACGACTAAGAAATAAATACTCCAAAAGAATTGTCATCTTTTCAAAACTACAAATTTTATAGTTACCTACAACAAAAACTTAACATTGACCAAAATAAAGCCAAGGTTACTTATGTAAAGAAAATTATATTGTGCAAGTACCGTATGAAATAGTTTTCTGTTTGATTCGAGTACTCAATCATTTATTAAATATAAATAATTATAATCATTCAAGCGTATGGAAAATAAAAAAAATATCTTGTGATTCCGTATTGCGCAATAGCTTTAAAACGTCGTACAGCTGGCAATCTCTATCCTTTTTAGTCTGGTGATGTTACGCGCTAGCTTCCTCTCACTCACCTTCAATATTTACCATCTTTAACAGCCAGTAACCCTAACTTGCGGCTAGATTTAATTAGGTTGCCGTATATCATAATAATGAGAAAAAAATTAGCTTTATTTTGATGTATAAAAAATAAACATTCGTTATGGACGTATAAATATATCGAAATCATACCTGTTTAAACCTGGCTGCGAAGAGGTGTGGCCAAGTGCGCAACGGCAACTACGATTTTTCAAAGTATTTATACCTATTTCCGTGAAGTGAACGATATTTTATTAAAAAATTTGATAAGTGAAATTTTTCCCGCGAAATCAAATAATAATAATTTAATTAAAAATATTATCGGCCACATTTTGATTGGCAACCTGGTAGATTTTTATTCTCCTAATCATAAATATGAGTAAAAATGTGGATTTCAGCACGCACACGATAACTACACATTTTTGCAGCCGGATCTTAATCTAATACAACAGACAATTTAAATGTATTTGAGTTAGTTTCGGTTTTAGCCGACACTGAGGGCAAGGCCGAAAATTCGGTGTCGGTTTCGGCTGAAAAAATAGATTCGGTCGGCCACATTTTTTTCCTTTAGTACAAGTTTATTATATGATTTTAGACTAATACTAGCATTTACCCGCGGCTTTGTCCACACGGTCAAAGGGAATTAACATTAGTATTTGATAGCGCGATTCAGAACTTGCAAATGAATTTTACTAACGCCATCTATTAACAACGTCTGGAACTACTAAATATGTATCAACTAACAAAACATCGATATTCTCATGGGAATGAGAGAGTGCGGTAAAAACTAGCTTACGTCACTCTCCGTCCTCCTATCTCCCAGCATATAAACCATAATAGCCTTGTGGCGATGTGAATGAGGAACAAACAAACACTTTCACATTTATAATATTAGTATGGATATCGCGAAATTTATGTAAATCACACAGAGTTCAAAGTTCGGTGCGTAAGGATACAGTTAATGTAGTGTGTGATATGGAACCTAAAAAAGAAAAACGAACTAGACGTAGGGTAGATAGGTTAATCTATCACTAGTGCTTGTCAACGGTTTCTCCCCGCCACCGCAGTTTCGCCGTGACCACGATCCATGCAACTGGGTCAAAATATCGGCGAAAAGAATTCAAAAACCACATATCGCATGAAGGTGGTAGAATTTCTGTATTTCGACCGGGGAAGTATCACCGCCACACCTATTTCCAGCGTGAAGCAGTTCTTGCGTTTCGATGAAAGGGTGTGGTTGCCGGCACACTTTGTGTGAGGCGACCATCATAGTCCTCGGGAGTAGCAACGCATTTGTGATTGACTTCACACAGAATCCATGTTATATTTGAACTTCAATCCGAATTTGAATCCATGTTTTACTTGCTTGCAGATGTCGCAGGGCGGCAGTGACCACTTACCATCAGGTGCACTGCATGCTCGTTTGCTATTTCGATCAGATAAATAAATATCGTGAGTACCCGTTAAGTATTCAAAAGTTTATTATATTTCTTCAAAACAATAATTATCTCTTACGTTTTCAATTTTAAACATGCAAGGTACGTTAACATGTTATTTTAAACATACCTTGCTATCTACTTACGTAAACAATGATTTCAGGAAATATAATAAACTCATTCAAAAGTGATAGATGTTAAAAACAACCGGATATTAAGCGAAATTATAAATCATCACGATAAGGCATTTAGATTAATGTCTTCAATTATTTTCTACGAATCGATATGGGTGCTAGAATGATTCGTAATCCCTATCGTTTCCGGCTTCAGATATGAACTTCTTCCACGATTGTTTACTTTTTTATGTGATTGCATCAGAAGGGTAGTGATTTTCCATAAATAGATATTTGGGAAGTATCCATTTAATATCGTAGTATCGAGAGCAGTGATAGCCTAATGGTTGAAAACTTGCTCTCTCGATCGGGAGGTCCGAGGTTCAAACCCAGGCACGCACCACTGAGTTATGTGCGTATTAGAAATTAGTTATCACTGCTTTTCGGTGAAGGCAAACATCGTGAGGAAACCTACTCACCCGAGAGTTCTTAAAAAAAAAAAGTTCTTGGAGGTGTGTGAAGTCCACCAATTCGCACTAGTCCAGCGCGGTGGACTATGGCCTAACACTCTCTCATCCTTAAAGAAGACCCGAGCCCAGCAGTGGGCCATTAATGGGTTGATGAGATGAGAGATCCATTTAATACGTGAAGAAAAAACTTGGTATCCGTTTGTAACAAACTTGCCGCAGACGAAGAAATATGAATTGCACGGAGTTTATGTAGAGGAGTACGAAATGCTATTATTTTTTTTAATAATTCATAAAAGAAAACACATCACGTACACTAGCATGCATTTAACAAAAACACATAATGTCCACCAATTCGCAAATGGCCTGCGCGTTGGACGAATATTGAAGTAGCAAACGAGCAAGCAGATAATGGTAGTTGCCACCGACCATGGGACATCTGTAAGCAATTTTATATAGAACATAGGTTCTATCTAAAATCAAACACAGATGCGTTGCTACTCCCGAGGACTTAAATGGTCGCCTCATGTAAAAGTGTGCTGGCAACCACACCCTTCCATCGAAACGCAAGAAATGCTTCACGCTAGAAATAGGTATGGCGGTGGCACTTCACCGATCGAACTACACTGGTTCTACCTGGGAGGAGCCCGATGGGGCAACGCACTCAAAGGACTCCGGTTGCGGTCCTTTGCAGATCTTGGTCATCTTCAAAGCACCGAGGACGGCCACCGCGTGTTTTAGTTCGGTAAGAATGCTACATAACCCTGCGGCGGTCCCACGGCGACAGGTAGGTTACCTTTTGAAAGCTTTCCACTCGAAAACAAAAAAAGCAAAAAAGGTTTCAATAGGGATTTATTACATGTTGAATTGTTGACAGATAGCAGTAGTCACTTATCATCAGATGGGCTGCATACCAGATTTTTACTTTAATACTAGCGGAATCCCGCAGCTTCGCCCGTTCCGAAGATATTTTCCCACAGTAAAAAGTAGCCTATATATTAATCCAGAGTGTTAGCTAACTTCCTAGCAAATTTTATGAAAATCGCTCCAGCCGCTTAGACGTGAAAAAGTAACAAACATACATACTCACAAACTTTCGCCGTTATAATATTAGTATGATTAATATATAGTATATCAGTATTAATATAGTATTAGTATAGTATTAGTATCAGTATTAGTATCAGTATTAGTATCAGTATTAGTATCAGTATTAGTATTAGTATTAGTATCAGTATTAGTATCAGTATTAGTATCAGTATTAGTATCAGTATTAGTATCAGTATTAGTATCAGTATTAGTATCAGTATTAGTATCAGTATTAGTATCAGTATTAGTATCAGTATTAGTATCAGTATTAGTATCAGTATTAGTATTAGTATTAGTATTAGTATTAGTATTAGTATTAGTATTAGTATTAGTATTAGTATTAGTATTAGTATTAGTATTAACTAAGTGTTGATGATGATGATTAAAAGGAAGAGATGACAACAAACAACTTTTCTAAGAACCAAGAGGATGTTTCCTGAAAAGTAGTCAAAAATAATCTAACCGGTCGGACGGCATTTCTACCACCTTTCAAATGATCTTATGTTTATGTATTTATTAAGTACAAGTGCATTAATCTCTATGCAATTAATAATCTTAATCAAAAATCAAAGATCAAGCTAATTTTATCAATAAAATCTTATCATTTTACTGTATGTTGTTTTACATCTATCAATATAATTATGTATATATTTTTTATCTGACTGAAGTAGCAAACGAGCATGCAGTCCACCTGGTAAGTTGTCACTGCCGCCCATGGACATCTATAATCAATTTCATACAGAACATGGGTTCCATCTGAAGTCAATCACAGATGCGTTGCTACTCCCGTGGACTGTGATGGTCGCTTTATGTGAAAGTGTGCCGGCAACCACACCCTTCCATCTCACGTAAGAAATGCTTCACGCTAGAAATAGGTGTGGCGGTGGTACTTCCCAGGTCGAACAACACTGGTTCCACCACCTTCAGCTTCAGCTTGGCTTGGCTATTTAAGTGAGCCAAGGTGACCATCTTAGTCCTCAGGAGTAGCAACGGACTCTATATAGAACCCTGTTCTATTTAACGTCTCATGTGGCGGTGCGTTTGCCATACCGGTCTGACACGCAGTGGGTCCCAGGTTCGTGTCCGGGCCAGACAGGTATCTGAATGATGACTTCTTGTTCTGAATCTGGGTGTTTGTGTATTCGTCTTTGTGTGTATCCATGGCACCCTCGACACAGGAGAAAATCCTGCTGTTGGGCTATGAGTGTAGAAAGCGTGTATGTTTATGAAGTGGTCTACAGATGTCCATAGGCAGGAGTGATCATTTATATTCAGGTAGACTGCATGCTCGGTTGAAACTGCAATCTTATAATGAAAAATAATTATCGTTTGTATCTACCAAATAAATGAAATTAATTAATACGTGAAGCAAAAACTTGTGACGCATTTTTAAGTAATATGCCGCGGCCGGATTAGTCTGAAAGCACGGTTATAGTGGACGTAGAGAAGGAATGCAGAATATTAATATTTTTTTCAAATAATGCATATAACATACATAAAATCAACTAAAACACATTACACACACTACTGTGCATTACAGAAACACATAAATAATAAACGAACTAGAACATTCAATGTTTTACTATGAAAACACATAACGTCAGAAATGTCAGTGTCTTTATCAAAATACCCGCTATTGCTTTTGAAAGCGGCTTAGCTAATTAAACCTCTTTTTATATTTAACGGGTGCGTTCAAAATTACTTGAAAATGATTACATTTTATTTGAATTTGAGAAATATTCCTACTACTTTGAACAATATGAAGTTTAGTTTTTTAATTAAAATTAAGGTCGACTTTCGACCGATGCGACGGGTCACTAGTAATTAATAATTAATACTTCAATTAATATTATAATTATTATTATATTAGTAATTAATACTCATTTTCCAATTATCAGGACGAAAAGTCTGTATGCCATAAGCGATAATGCTTCACGTTGATCAAGTGCATTCCACGACACTAATCTATCTTTATCTGTAGCCTTAGTATGAGAAGAAGAAAAAATAGTAAAAAAATAATGTTATAATTTCAATAATAAAAATGTGTGCGTGTACTAGCGTACACTCGTAAGAAGACGTTATTTTTCAAAAAATAATTTACTATATGCAACTTTACAGAAATTGGTTAAATAAAGTTAAATTAGATAAAGTTTAATAAAAGGCTTTTATTAAACTAATAATAATAATCCAATCTATAATAATCTATCTAATATCACGCGTGGTAGGGATAAGAAAAAGATGGCGCGTAACGAAAAAATGTTACACTACATTTTTTTCCAACCCCGATAAAGAAGTTTCACTTCAAAAATAATAATTCATGATATTATAGTAGGTATATAATTTATAATGACGTGAAATCCAATTTAATTTGTATAATTTTATTATATATTTTTGACGTAGGATATAATAATGTTAACATTACTGATTATTGACAAACCTACCATGATATTATTGCAACGCCCTAACAGGGTACATGCAAGTGCACAACATTATCTGTAAGACCTACTTTTAAGTGCATGAGCAATAAATAATTTGACTTTGACTTTGAGTTTCATTATAGTTTTATCAAAATAAGAATTGTTCTCGTTTTGGATCATTTTACACTACCTACATTTGAAGGTAGAACCAGTGTAGTTCGACCGGGGAAGTACAACCGCCACACCTATTTCTAGCGTGAAGCATTTCTTGCGATTCGATAGAAGGGTGTGGTTGCCGGCACAATTTCACATGAGGCGACCATCCTAGTCCTCGGGAGTAGCAACGCATCTGTGATTACCTTCAAATGGAACCCATGTTCTGTATGTAGTTGATTACAGATGTCTAAGGGCGGCAGTGACTACTTACCATCAGGTGGACTGCATGCTCGTTTGCTACTTCAGTCAGATAAAAAAAATGCGAATTATGGCCGAAATACAAATTACATTATGCTGTGGGCCGAGATAAACAATAATTTAGGTAGGTATGTCAAATCCAACCGTGTTTCTTACTGCATACCTATTATAATCTCTATGTTAATATCTTTCACGATTATAATCCATCCATCCATCCATCCATCAGCCCTTTGATGTCCACTGCTGAACATAGGCGCCACTCCAACCGGTCCTGTGCCCTCTGAATCCAACGGTTTCCCGCTGTCTTCTTCAGGTCATCGGTCCATCTGGTAGAGGGGCGACCTATACTCCTTTTGCCTAAACGTGGTCGCCACTCGAGGACCTTTCTTCACGAATATAATACCTACTATTTTTCTATATTCAGCTTAAGCTGTTGCGTTTGTTTTTACACTAATTTAATAAATTAAGGCTCTATTCTGCAGTATTCACTTCTATAATGAAAAGTAAGAGATAAAAGAGCGACAACGCCACCTATTGGCATAATGTTAAGTCATTAGCAACCAACGTTTAGTATCAGAGATACATGGAAATATTTAGACATGTAGCGTCATCTATTGAGAAGAATATAAAACTAGTTTGTTATTTGTTTCGATAGATGGCAGTAACAGTCTCAAAGCGTATAAGTAACGTTCATAACATTGGCAAATAAAGTGTATATTATACACTATTGAGGTGGTATTAATTTTCTTTTTAACACTATGTGTATTATTTCTGTTATTAAGTAGATTTATTTAATGGCTAAAATATATTTTTAAATAGTTGTATCACTTACATATTCCTACTCCACGCTAGGTGGCGCTAGTTGATAAACCAAACAAATTAAATTGAATGATTATTAAAATTTAAACACCAACAATTTATAATTCGTTTTTTCACTTGGATACGGTGCTAGCGAATTTGTACGGTAGAGCAAATTATAGCCATCTGTGTTGCTTGGTATATGGAATGTTATAAGCCTTATTTAAAAAATGTCGAATCCTGCCACTGGCCTGTATGTATGTTATAGAGATCTGTTTGTTTATCAGGCAACACCCACAATATTTAAAAATCCAATCCCAATATGGAAGCAGCCTTGCCAAAATCTAGACTACAAATATTTAGCAGTAATGCTTATCCTATGGTCATAAAGATCTTCTTCTTTAACCTCATAAAGATATTTAATGAGTTACCAGACGCGTTTAAAAATTGAACTTTAAATATTTTTGAACGAAAAATTATGGAATTGCTTAAGCAACACTGTTTCTATGATATAAAATAATATTTTCAATATATAGGGTAATAATAATGACATGCGTGACATTAATAACTAATTAAGATGCAATTTATATATATTTCTAATGTTAATTATAATTACGATTTATTTATGAGTTCTAATCTTACAATTGACATGATTGCTCACCATTGTCATGGTAGAATGTACCTACGATCTTTCTTTCTGTAACCATCTTTGTGTACTACAGTCTCGCAATAAATTAATTTATTTTTTTCATATATTTCTTGACCAAAGTGGTACCACAATCACGCCAGTTTGTTTCTTCGGTGGAAGAGTGTGGTAGCCTAACATTTAAATTGACCCATAAGTGCCAACGCATCTATCATTGACTACATATTGACTTCTTAACCTACTGCTATCCATACGCATTTACCACATACCATATAATAAACTTGAGCAGTGATAGCCTAATGGTTGAAACTTGCCCTCTCGATCGGGAGGTCCGAGGTTCAAAGCCAGGCACGCACCACTGATTCATGTGCGTATTAGAAATTAATAATCACTGCTTTTCGGTGAAGGAAAACATCGTGAGGAAACCTACACACCCGAGAGTTCTTTAAAAAAAAAAGTTCTCGGAGGTGTGTGAAGTCCACCAATTCGCACTTGGCCAGCGCGGTGGACTATGGCCTACTCTCTCATTCTGAGAGAAGACCCGTGCCCAGCAGTGGGACAATAATGGGTTGACGAAAAAAAATATAATAAACTTAATACTTGTCTGCTACTTCAATTAAAAAATATCCAATAGCTGTGCACATTTCGACCTTAAATTTATTGAATTCAAATTCAAATTGTTTATTTATCGATTGATACAGGGACCGCCAATTCGCACTTGGCCAGCGCGGTGGACTATGGCCTATAACTCTCTCATTCTGAGAGAAGACCCGTGCCCAGCAGTGGGACAATAATGGGTTGACGATATAGAGGGACAAACAAGGCATTCACCTCAGGCATCAGTCATGTACAAACAAACAAATATAATAACAATTATACAATTAATTGTGGAACACAAAAATCATAAAAAAATCGATAAATATATTTTAATATAAATATATTGATATTAAATTTTATATAATTATGTGTATACGTATTTATATTCCAATAGATTTAAGATATTGATACATATATACTAGATAAGGATATATACTGATATACTAGATAAGGCAAGATGCTGGAGCTAACTTTCATTACCATGTAAAAAAAACATGATTGTAATTATATTAAAAAAATGGATATAAATAGGAAAAAAGACAAACCCGCTGAGTTTCTTGCCGGATCTTCTCAGTTGAGGTCGTATTCCGATCAGGTGGTAGTGTAAGAAAAAAAAATGTAACTGACAATTTGTAAGTGCCCCGTAGGGCTATACAAAATAAAGACATTTTATTTCATTTCGTTACATATAGAGTAAATTATTTGTTTGTCATTTACTATTTTAAGACTAATTAAAATATGCCACGATTTAAGTCGGAGTTTGAATGAATAAGAGGTACCTAACTCCATAGTTTCAGTTGGCAGAGCATTAAAAATGCCACCGCACATCGCATAAGTGAAAAGTGGTTTTGGACTGGATCGAATTGCATAAACTTCAAGTGATCTCGAACGTCAACTTTTCTATTTATGTATTTTCCATAAGTATGTGTACTTATAAAATTAAATATAACAGTATTTAAGAAAATCAAAATTCAAGTTATTGTTAAACTGTTAAAATAAGGCTGGCGACCACGGAGAAAAGTGGAGTAATAAACTTACCAGAGGAGATCCCATACATTGTATATCAGTGAGACGATAATGGGTTGTACACCCACTCTTAGTTAAACCAACTTCCAACTTAATCCTCCGTAGCAACGTATATGCTGTTTACTTTAGGTAAAACTGATATTAATTTGCCTTGATTGTAGAAAAATTAAAAAATAATGTCTTAATTGTTTGCGGAAAATTAAAAAGCAAATATTTTTACTTTTATTATTAATACAAGCAGCAATACAAACATTATTATTATTATTATCTATATATTAATACGTGAAGCAAAAACTTGTAAAGCATTTTTAAGTAATATGCCGCGGACGGATTAGTATGAAATTTTGCACGGTTATAGTAGTAGTAGAGAAGGATTGCAGAATGTTATTTTTTTTTTCAAATAACGCATATAACATATATGAAATCAACTAAAAACACATTACACACACTGCCGTGCATTTGTCACAAACACATAATTAATAAACGAAATTAAACATTCAACATAATTATGAAAACACAGATCGTCAAAAATGTCAGATGCTTTGTCAAAATACCCGTTATTGATTTTAAACGCAGCTTTGTCACTTAAACCACTTTTAATAAATTAACTTGCAAATTATTACAATTAATTTAAATTTGAGAAATATTGGTGCTACTTTGGACAATATGCAGTTTAGTTTTTTAATTTAAATTACGGTCGAATTTCGACTGTTGCGACAAGTGACTACATAGTAGATATTAAAATAGATAATTGTTTATTTTAAGATATTAATATCGTCTAATCCCGTCTTCAAAGTGTAACAGACGAAAATCTTTTGTCTTGTCGCGGTGAGGTAAATGCTCCAATAAATGACTCATGTGCTAAGACATTTATTTTTTATTGAAATTATTATGATCTTACCTTACAAATAGTATTAAAGTAAAGGTTATTTATAAAGGTACTTTGACATATTGTTCTAGTTTATTGATGAGACCTTTTATAACTTTGTTATCTCTACTCGACCAAAACAATTAGGCACATGACAGTTGAAACGTCGTTAGAACTAGGGATTTCCTATCCCGAAACGAAGTATATTCTATTACCAAATATCAAGAGTATGTAAAACATACGCCATAGTGGTGTATGTTCAATAGTCGTGTATTTAAAGGCATTTTCATGTGTTTAATATATGTATTCGCCGACATGGAATATTTTACATAGCCCATGCATCTTCTCTTGTTAAAAAAATGCATATTTTCAAAGTAAGAGTCCTTTCCTCCTTCACGAATAATCTTTTTCCTACCCATTTTGAGGTTTATTGACGAATAATCAACTAATTTAATAATGACTTTAAAAATTCAACAATTACTCATTAAACAACACATTATTATAACAAAATAATATTAAACACGTGCTGGCTAACGTAAACACCTAGACGACACACGACAGCACGTCACTAGGGGACGCGCGGGGACAGAAGCGAGGCGCGGGGTACGGAACAGCTTTTGTTTCATGCGCCTAATTGTTGTGGTCACGTAATTAATACATATATTCATAAATAAGCTCATGTGGTCCCATAATACATACATAAGCTCAAAAAACATTATATTTTGACATAGGTAAAAATCTGTTACTTCTTCATGGGCCATGCTAAAAAAAATATATTACTTACCCTTACCGATTTCTATCCATCGTGCGCAGTCAGTGTACTCTTTCAAACAGCAAGTGAAGGAATTTTACTTAGCACAATAATGTTACATAAATAATCTTAATTTTTCTTGTTAATTGTGTCCTATTGTATTTCCCTCATCTCTGTAATAATAGTTTAAATATTTAACGCTTTTGTTAGCTGCTGACATATTTAAATTGCTTTGTTATCATTTTTGTACACCCTACCCTCGTCCCTGTAGCCTCGGGATCAGAATAGGGCTACGGTATCCCCTGCCTGTCGTAAGAGGCGACTAAAAGGGGCTTCCGGGGTTGCAGACGGCTAGAGTGGGAGCTTGAACCGTTCGGTCAGGCAATCCCGGGAAGGACGGCGGTATGTGTGGTCGCATACCGTCGTAAAGACTAGACGGAGCGGTGGGCCAAGCCGCCCATCTGGGAGGAGCCCGATGGGGCAACGCGTTCGGAGGATTCCAGTTGGAGCCGTTTCGAGATCCCGGAGTCCTCCTTTTCAGCGCCGAGGACGGCCACCGGGTTTTAGTGCGGTAAAAATCCCACATAACCCTGCGTCGCTCCCACGGCGTCGGGTACCTTTTGAAGGTTTCCCCCTCGAAAACAAAAAAAAAGGTTTAAGGTTGTCAGGAAGAGATCGCTATTTTAGTGGTAACGCCGCCTCTTGTGCCTTGCATTATGTCTTTTATTTTTGTTGTATACATATCTGTCACGGTGTACAATAAAGAAGTCGGCGGGACACCGCGTATTTATGAAAAACACGTTGACGAAAATAATTATTTTAGTTTAGAAAATTGTTTGTTTATTAAATTAGCAATATTTAGCGATTTCTAAGGATTTTAATTTAGTTTACCCTTCATAAATTTGTTATTGTCATCTCACCCAACTTTATTATAAAAAGACGAGCGCCTGCCGGTAGAAAAAGATTCTTGTTTAACCGTCAAAGCAATTGGACCTCCTCAAGTGTGAATAAATCGAAGAAGTTAACTCCTGTTTTTTACTTGAAATATTCAAGAATGGACAGTAATGAAGACTCCTGGCCTTCCTGACTTCACGCGCTTACTTCGTTATATATGACAAAGTCACATACGTACAAACACACACACGCTCAAAAATCTTTACTCTCTAATGCTGGCAAGTAAAAAAATGTTTTTTGTTAAAAAAATATCTTTCACTGGCCATTATTACTAAAAATAAATTATTCTATCAGAAATCCAGCCAGTAAGTGTTTCACCCTACTTCATAATGAGATTCGGATTTAAACATCTGTTTGCGATTGGATTAAGATATTATTCCTCAGTCACTGGTGCGTTTACCCTACGCTTAAGGAATTATAATTCGGTTTGTTTTTCTTCGTTTTGGAAATAATTTGTAAATTCGTCGTGTTTGAAATCTTTGAAAAACCAGCCTGTAGTATGGGCCAAGTGCAAATTGACATATTTTACACACTTGAGAGCTTTTTAGAACCTTCAAGTCTTCAAGGTCGTCGGGTCACTTTAATATGAGGAGTCATCTTAGTCCTCAAAAAGTAGTCTTCGCCTTTAAATGTAATTGCACTTAGCTTTTCCTTATTTTAGACTATTGTTCTTTTTAATATCATAATTTGGTGTAAACTTTGGTGATCAAAGATAAATAAATAATTAAACCTTTCAATTCATATATTTATTTGTCTTTTTTTGTACAGAAATACATCACAACAGACATAATTTTAAGTACAAAGCACTACTTATTCCAAAATGAAATTCCTTTCAAAGTTTTCCTTCTCCGTAAATCAATAATAATTAATATCTACACACATTTAAACTTTACATTTTCACACCTTTTTTACAAAAACCAGAGATACTTTTTATCTGACTGAAGTAGCAAACGAGCATGCTGTCCATCTGATGGTAAGTGGTCACTGCCGCCACAACTTCAAATAGAACATGGGTTCTATCTGAAGTCAATTACGGAAGACTTGCCACTTCAGGGTACAAAGATGGTCGCCTCATATAAAAGTGTGCCGGCAACTACACCCTACTATTGAAACGCAAGAACTTCACGTTAGAAATAGGTGTGGCGGTGGTATTTCCCGGTCGAACTACACTGGTTCTACCACCTTCTAAAACTGTTCTTACTCGGGACTTAAAACCCGGACTTTTTGAGTTTCAACCGGCTCTCATTTGCTGCTTCTTTCATCCAAAGTAGCAAACGAGCTTGTAGTTCGTCGTCAACCCATGATTGTCCCACTGCTGGGCACGGGTCTTCTCTCAGAATGAGAGAGTTTAGGCCATAGTCCACCGCGCTGGTCAAGTGCGAATTGGACTTCACACACCTCCGAGAACTTTTTTTTTTAAAGAACTCTCGGGTATGTAGGTTTCCTCACGATGTTTTCCTTCACCGAAAAGCAGTGATAATTAATGTATAATACGCACATAAATCAGTGGTGCGTGCCTGGGTTTGAACCTCGGACCTCCCGATTGAGAGGCCAAGTTTCAACCATTAGGCTATCACTGTCCTGCTTGTAGCCCATCTGATGATAAGTGTCGCTACCGCCCATGGACATACGTAAGCAACTTCATACAGAACAATGGTTCTATCGTCAATCAATGCGTTCCTACTCCCGAGGTCTATAATGTTCGCCAAATACTACATATATTTAATTAATTAATTAAACGCTTTCTACACTCATAGCCCCACAGTAGGATTTTCTCCTGTGTCGTGGGTGCCATGGACACAAGACGTATACACAAACACCCAGACCCATAACAAGAATCTAAACTCATCATTCAGATACCTTTTTTTTTTTGTTTTCGAGGGGGAAACCTTCAAAAGGTACCCGACGCCGTGGGAGCGACGCAGGGTTATGTGGGATTTTTACCGCACTAAAACCCCCCCCGGTGGCCGTCCTCGGCGCTGAAAAGGAGGACTCCGGGATCTCGAAACGACTTCAACCGGAATCCTCCGAGCGCGTTGCCCCACCGGGTTCCTCCCAGATGGGCGGCTGGGCCCACCGCTCCGTCTAGTCTTTACGACGGTATGCGACCACACATACCGCCGTCCTTCCCGGGATTGCCTGACCGAACGGTTCGAGCTCCCACTCTAGCCGTCTGCAACCCCGGAAGCCCTTTTTAGTCGCCTCTTACGACAGGCGGGGGATGCCGTAGCCCTATTCTGATCCCGGCACTACAGGGCGTATCATTCAGATACCTGTCTGGCCGAGAAACGAACCCGGGACCCACTGCGTGTCAGACCGGTACGGTAACCGCTGCGCCACGCGGGTCGTCAAATATATTGTAATATAACAAATATTACATATACAAATATTACAATATTACATATACAAAGTGAACAGAACACGAAATATAAATTTCAAGGTGGTAGAACCAGTGTAGTTCGACCGGGGAAGTACCACCGCCACACCTATTTCTAGCGTGAAGCAGTTCTTGCGTTTCGATAGAAGGGTGTGGTTGCCGGCACACTTTTATATGAGGCGACCATCAGTCCTCAGGGGCAGCAACGCATTTGTGATTGACTTTAGATGGAACCCATGTTCTGTATGAAGTTGATTACAGATGTCGCAGGGCGGTAGTGACCACTTATCAAGAGGACTGCATGCTCGTTTGCTACCTCAGTCAGATAAAAAAAAGTTTTTTATAAAATATTTTAAGCTCAGCTGCATTGCATTCGCGGGATCGTCGGATTGTTTTGAGATCAGACGCGAGCCAGCCCGCGGGGAAAGCTATGTATCTCGTATTGGACTCCGTCACGCTCAGATTGTGCAGGGACTGCTCTGGACGGTGGTATGCAATATAATGCAATGTTTTGATTTCATAAATTATCGCAGAGTAATGTAATACGTTAGTTTTTAAAATTGACTTAGGATTAATCATACTTATACTTATCATACTAATACTAATATACGAATACTTACACTAATACTTAATACTTAACTGATACTTAATGATATTATTATTAGGCGAAAGTTTGCGAGTGTGTATGTTTGTTACTTCTTCACGTCTAAACGGTTGAAGCGATTTTCATAAAATTGTGTAGGGAGTTAGCTGACACTCTGAATTAACATATAGGCTACTTTATACTGTGTGAAAATATCTTATTTATTTTTTTTTTATTTATTTATTTTTATTTATTTAAAGTTGTACCAACAGAGTAATCACTAGTACATACATTTAATTACAATATTGCGTATAGACTAGGAGTAAGTGTTACTCCACTTACAGGTACAATCGACATGCAATTAACAACTAGCAAGCAAAAACAATAGTTTAAAATGATAATAAATTAAATTACTATTCAAAATTAAAATTAACAAATTATTCCCACGGGACAATCGATACATCGATTTTGTTAACGCGGGTGAAGCTGCGGGGTTCAGTTAGTATGTTATATGCTACAATACATGAAGCCGTTCAGGCTATACCACAGTGACAAACAAATGGACATACAAACATAGGTACATACATAAAATTAATATACCCTCCAAACAAAAAGCTAGCAGTAGTGACGAAAGCCACACTCTGTATGGCCATAAAGTTATATAATAAACTACCTTACCAATTAAAACAAATAAAGAAAGACCACATTTGTGCCAAAAAATTAAAAAATATGTTAATAGAAAAATGTTATTACACGTATGATGAATTCTTAAACGATGATTTAAAGTATTAAAAAAGTCTTTTATTGATAAATACGAGTATGTGAGTGCCATACATTTAGAACGCCTTAACCGGCATATTCAATTTTTGGCGCCCTTTTCTTTTTTTTTTAAACATGTCATGTAATCAATATTATTGTAACCCAAAAATTGACTAAATAAAGATCTTTCTTTCTTTCTTTCTTTCTTTCTTTCTTTCTTTCTTTCTTTCTTTCTTTCTTTCTTTCTTTCTTTCTTTCTTTCTTTCTTTCTTTCTTTCTTTCTTTCTTTCTTTCTTTCTTTCTTTCATACATATGAAATGAAATGGCTATATTTTGTACAGGCATACGGGAGCACTTGCAAATTGTCGGTTACATTTTTTTGTACACTACCACCGGATCGGAACACGACCTCAACTGAGAAAGTCCGGCAACAAAGTCAGCGGGTTTATCTATTTCTTTGTTTCTTTATTATCTGCTTCTCATATCCAAAAATGTTTTGTCTGTATGTCCTCTATAGAATTGTAAACTATTCATTTGATAAGGTGATGATCCTTAGCAAAGTTATACATGAGCTCGCGAAGGTGTATCTTTTTTGTGATGGCATAGCAACGTGCGCAGGGTACAGCTAGTTTTAAATATATTATCATGTTTTTTACATACATAAACACACACACATATTTACACTCGCACACACACACATGCACACACACACACACACGCACGCGCGCGCACACATACACACACACACACACACACACACACACACACACACACACACACACACACGCACACACAAATACAAAATCACAAACATACATACTATTAACTTTACACATTGTTTCTTTGTGTGTTATATGATTGTTGTTCTTGTTGTTTATTCTTTACTACAACTCGTCTCGGTGGATGAGCGGGGTACCCGGTAACACAGGTACAGGGGCCCTTGCAACTAGTGTCAATGAAAATTGTAAAGAAATAAAAACATTTTGATTTTTTTTTTATTTTGATAGTAATAAAAGCGGGCTAAAATAATCCAGTATCTTGCCTCTATGCTCAAAAAAACTACTCTAATAACGCTACTGCGATATTAGATCAATTAGTTGGATCAAAACGAAAATACTTAAGACTTGTTGCATAACCCCGATCACCAAGTTACATTTGAGCTTTTAAAATCCATTTAGCGCTATTGCGGTACGTCGCGAATATAAATTGAAGAAATGTGTTACACTTTGATCGGTTTACGTGAAATTATTTGTAAATATCTTATTAATATTGTAGGTATAACTATATCAGCTCTGTAATTCCGGGATCAGAATGGAGCTACGGTATCCCCTGCCTGTCATAAGAGGCGACTTAAAGGGGCTTCCGGGGTTGCGGACGGGAAGAGTGGGAGCTCGAACCGTTCGGCCAAGCGACCCCGGGAAGGACGGTGGCATGTGTAGTTGCATGCTGCGTAAAAACCAGTAGGAGCGGTGAGCAGTTCACGCCCACCAGGGAAGAGCCCGATGGGGTACACGCTGAGGACACCGGCGGCGGTCAATCGGAGTTTCCCTCTCGAAAACAAAAAAAAAGGTATAGCTATATCGGCTCTGTAGTTCCGGGATCAGAATAGAGCTACGGTATCCTCTGCCTGTCGTAAGAGGCGACTAAAAGGGGCTTCCGGGGTTGCGGGCGGTAAGAGTGGGAGTTCGAACCGTCCAGCCAGGTGATCACGGGAAGGACGGCGGTATGTGTGGTCGTATACCGTCGTAAAGACTAGACTTCCTTTGGAGATCCCGAAGTCCTCTTTTAGCGCTGAGAACGGCCACCAGGGTTTGGGGTTAGTGCGGTAAAAATCCCACATAACCCTGCGTCGCTCCCACGGTATCGGGTACCTTTTGAAGGTTTTTCCCTCGAAAACAAAAAAAAAGGGTATAGCTACATGTTGCCGGCACACTTTTATATGAGGCGACCATCTTAGTCCTTGGAGTAGCAACGCATCCGTGATTGACTTCAGATAGAATTTGTTCTATATGTAGTTACTTACAGATGTCTACGGGCGGCAGTGATCAATTACCATTAGGTGGATTGCATGCTCGTTTGCTACTTCATTATAATAAAAAAGTATTATGACTGTATATTATAGTTCTTAATTTTGAAAAACACCCATTAAAGGGAAATGATGTTTAATTGACTAAACTTAGTTTAAATCCTTAACACAACAACAAAATATTTGTCAAAGAAATTTGACATTATTGTCATTACGTTTAATTTCATTTATTATTTATGTGTTTGTGTCAAATTATGGTGGTGTGTGTAATGTGTTTTTAATCAAATCGTGATTACGCATTATATATTAAAATCGTTTTTTTTTATCTAACTGAGATAGCAAACGAGCATGCAGTCCATCTGACGGTAAGCGGTCACTGCCGCCCATGGACATCTGTAATCAACTACATACAGAGCACGAGTTCCATCTGAAGACAATCACAGCTGCGTTGCCACTCCCGAGCACCATGATGGTCACCTCATGTAAAAGTGTGCCGGCAACCACACCCTTCTATCAAAACGCAAGAACTGCTTTACGCTAGAAATAGGCGTGGTGGTACTTCCCCGGTCGAACTACACTGGTTCTACCAACTTGAGTAGGTACGTAAATTCGTTTAAAATCATATAATTATCTAGTTCGTCTTATGCGGATCTACATAAATCCCCATATACCTCAACATAAACAAAATAGTTGTTCAACATAAGCGTATATTCGGTAGGTAATGCCCGCGTAAAAGAGGTAATAGCATTACATTCAATTACAATAAAATACGCCAAATCCACATATCTGTAAGCCGGCTTTCTTAAGGATGTAGGATCTTTGATACTGTAAGCAGAGGCTAAATAAGCAGGACTGTTTTGTATTGGTACCCTTTTTCCGGCCTCATTTTCAATCCGGCCGTTTTTTTCTCATTCCGGCCGGATCCGACCGGATCCGGCGGCATTAATCGAACGGTTAAAACAGTGTAAAAAAAGGATCGATTTCTAACGATAATTTTTTTTGTAATGTGAAATCTTTGTCAAAATATACAATCACCGGATCCGGTGGAGGTCCGGATCCGGTGGTGAATTGGAACCGGATCCGGTTTGTGTAAAGTAGTGCCGGATCCGCCGGATTACCGGATCCGGTTTTCCGGATTGCAATCCCTAATTGGTACGCCTTTATTTCTTTTTTAAATGATTGAAGCAAGCGAGCATGCAGTCCACCTGATGGTAAGTGGCCACTGCCGCTCATGGACATCTGTAATCAACTTCATACAGAACATGGGTTTTATCTGGAATGGTTTTATCTGGAATGGTTTTAGTGGAATATAGGTTCTATTTGAAGTCAATCACAGATGTGTTGCTACTTCCGAGGACTGAGGTGGTCGCCTCATATAAAATATTGCTACCTTTTTTTTGTCTTCGAGGGGAGAGGGGAAAACCTTCAAAAGGTAGATGCCTTCCCAGATGGGTGGCTGGGCCTACCGCTGCATCTAGTTAACAACCATCAACCCTGGAAGCTCCTTTTAGTCGTCATATAAAAGTAAGCCGGCAACCACACCCTTCCATCGAAACGCAGCAAATGCTTCACGCTAGAAATAGGTGTGGCGGTGGTACCTCCCCTAAGTCTTCCGTTTCGGTGGATGGGTGACATGGGAGCCGCCGATATAATCTTCAGGAGTAGCTAAGCGTGACTACTTAGCCGGTACTTACCATCAGGTGAACTGAATAAATTAAAAAAAATGGAATTTTAATTAAATTAAAAATATTCAATCCATTGACCAATCCACAGCAAGCCAAGTAACGTGAGGTCTCAATCGTAAAAACACCAAAACACCTTGTTGTCTCTGCCGGCACCGTCACCCATCGATACTTCGATATATTGGTACGGTGTAAGTAAGAAACGGTAGCGATTTGTGTGTGGCGGAAGCGGAAAGCGTGCATCTGTTAACGTGGCGTGGTCATAAGTAGTTGACTCTAACACAACATCCATATTAATATTATAAATGTGAAAGTGTGTTTGTTTGTTCCTCTTTCACGTCGCCACATAGCTATTATTTGGTATGGTTTATATGCTGGGAGATAGGAGGACGGAGAGTGACGTAGGCTACTTTTTAAGGCGCTCTCTCATTCTCATGAGAATATCGATTGATACATATTTAGTAGTTTCAGATGTTGTAAATAGATGGCATTATTAAAATTCATTTCAAAGTTCTGAATCACGCTATCAAATGCTAATGTTAATTCCCATTGATCGAGCGGGCGAAGCCGCGGGTGAGAGCTAGTCTCTTATAAACCCGATCAGAAATTTCTTTTCATAGAATATAGAAGTGCTAAGCGACAGCAGAATTTAACTAATATAACGTACCCAAATAAATAGATGCTAAAATAAACATATTTGTGTCATAAAAAAATCTTGTAAGGGTCACTTTTGAGACGACCTGAGTATATGAAGTTGGTTTCATCACCACCATTGAAATAGCAAACCGTCCACCGTACGGTAAGTGGTCACTGCCACCCATGGACATCTTAAACTTCATATAGAACATGGGTTCTATCTGAAGTCAATCACAGATGCGTTGCTACTCCCGAGGACTAAGATGTTCGCCTCATATAAAAGTGTGCCGGAAACCACAACCTTCCATCGAACTGCAAGAACCGTAACACGCTAGAAATAACTGTGGTGTGGACGAGCGTTATTTTTGATTATCTCTGGAAACATGTTTTCCCGGCTCACTTTTGTATAAGGCGGTGTATAGAGTCTCAGATCTCCATAGGCGGCAGTGACCATTATGACAACCCGCGTGGCGCAGCGGTTACCATACGGGTCTGGCACGCAGTGGGTCCCGGGTTCGATTCCCGGCCAGTCAGATATCTGAATGATGAGTTAAGATTCTTGTTTTGGGTCTGGGTGTTTGTATATTCGTCTTATGTATGTCCGTGGTACCCACGACACAGGAGAAAATCCTACTGTGGGGCTATGAGTGTAGAAAGCGCTTTTTTTTAAATTACTTAGTTGGACTGCGAGTTAATACGTAAAATACCTGTTATACCTGCCGTCTCTTATAACTTGTACCACACCCACCATAGGCAATAACACTAGTGCGACCCGACCTTTACGGTAAACCACCCATTTTACGGGACAAGTTTACGATACGTAACGATGGGATATTGGTTCGTGGGTTCTAATTGAATCATTGTTGGGTGTCACCCCACGGGAATTTTGGGGTTAATGCCGGGAATTAAAAAAGGGGTGCTCTGTTGTGGGGTTTATTCGTGTTTTTTGAAGGGTTCAGTTTGTTGGTATGCTTTTTCATAGGTAGGGTTCATTCTTTAACTCTTTGTTTGACGACTCGCGTGACGGAGCGGTTATCATACCGGTCTGACGCGCAATGGGTCCCGGGTTCGATTCCCGGTCAGACAGGTGATAGAATGATGAGTTTAGATTCATGTTCTGGATCTGGGTGTTCGTGTATTCGTGTTGTGTGTGTCCATGGTACCCACGACACAAGAGACAATCCTGGAATGGGGCTATGAGTGTAGAAAGCGTGTCACAAGCGTGTTATCATATTACCTTCAAAATTTGTAAGAAAAGATGCTTTCTCAAGAGATTCAAGGCCACAATGCATTTGCATAAAAAAACTTCAAGGTGGTAGAACCAGAGTAGTTCGACCGGGGAAGTACCACCGCCACACCTATTTCTAGCGTGAAGCATTTCTTGCGCGAGATAGAAGGGTGTGGTTGCCGGCAAACTTTCACGTGAGGCGACCATCATAGTCCTCGGGAGTAGCAACGCATCTGTGATTGACTTCAGATGAAACCCATGTTCTGTATGAAGTTGATTACAGACGTCCATGGGCGGCAGTGACCACTTACCATCAGGTGTCCTGCATGCTCGTTTGCTACTTCAGTCAAATAAAAAAAAAAATTTAAAAAAAAACTAGGTATAGTTATGTCTAGGATTTTGTTTGATTTTCTATTTTTTTTAATAGATTAGAGTAACGAACGTCTGTCGGGTTACTGGCTATTCAAAGGATATTTGTTTTCAACTTTATATAATATAAAGGGGAACTCCATCTGAAGTCAATTCAAGATCCGTACCTCGCAAGTAACCTTGGGTAAGTCGAAATCCCAATAAAAGACGGTTAGCATGCTTTACACTTGTTCAACATATTTCTACATCATAGGTAAAACATTATAAACCGACGGGACCCTAGAACAAAATCGTGTATGAAAAATTACCAATTTACTGTATGAAACTTATAAGTTTTGTGGACATACAAACATTGATTACTTACGCCAAGAAAGACGATCTATGGAAAATCATTGTAATAGCTATTCAGGAACATATAATAAACATAGCTTCATACTTTACATTGGTAATTAAAAGGGGCTTCCGGGGTTGCAGACGGCTAGAGTGGGAGCTCGAACCATTCGGTCAGACAATCCCGGGAAGGACGGCGGTATGTGTGGTCACATACCGTCGTAAAGACTAGACGGAGCGGTGGGCCCAGCCGCCCATCTGGGAGGAGCCCGATGGGGCAACGCGCTCGGAGGATTCCGGTTGAAGTCGTTTCGAGATCTGCGTCGCTCCCACGGCGTCGGGTCCTTTGGAAGGTTTCCCCCTCGAAAACAAAAAAAAAAAGGTAAAACAATCTTATAAACCGACGGGACCCTAGAACAAAATCGTATATGTCGGCGCGACACCGCGTATTTATGAAAAACACGTCGCCGATAATAATTATTTTAGTTAGTTTAAACATCGAAAATTGTTTGTTTATTGAATTAGCAACATTTAATGATTTAGAATTGCAATTTAGTTTACCCTCCATAAATTTGTTATTGTCACACCACCAGATATTGTTATAAAAAGGCGAGCGAACGCCGTAGAAAAACATTTTCTCGTTTAACCGTCGAAGCGATCGGACCTCGTCAATTGTGAATAAATCGAAGAAGTTTACTCCTGTGTTTTCACTTGAAATCTTCAAGAAAGGAACATAATGAAGACTCCTGGCCTTCCTGACGTCACACTTCACGCAACCACTTCGTTATATATGAAAAATTACCATTTTACAGTATGAAGCTTAGAAGTTTTGTGGACATACAAACATCGATTACTTACGCCAAGAAAGACGATCTATGGAAAATCATTGTAATAGCTATTCAGGAAAATATCATTTCAAGGCGGTAAAACCAGTGTAGTTCGACCGGGGAAGTACCACCGCCACACCTATTTCTAGCGTGAAGCATTTCTTGCGTTTCGATGGAAGGGTGTGGTTGCTGGCACACTTTCACATGAGGCGACCACTATAGTACTCGGGAGTAGCAACGCATATGTGATTGACTGCAGATGGAACCCATGTTATATATATATATATATAAAATAAGTTCCTAAATAGCAATTACAATCAACAAAGCTTCATACTTTAAATTGGTAATTTTTCATAAACGATTTTGTTCTAGGGGTTCTCGAAATATTATAAATACGTAAGCTTTTGAGGACAATCTTAAGAGTAAGAAACACTAATTTTGTTTGTTACTCTTTAACGAGAGCAGTGATAGCCTAATGGTTGAAACTTGCCCTCTCGATCGGGAGGTCCGAGGTTCAAATCATTGGTGATTGATTTATGTGCGTATTGGAAAACATCGTGAGGAAACCTACACCCGAGAGTTCTTAAAAAAAGAAGTTCTCGGAGGTGTGTGAAGTTCACCAATTCGCACTTGGCCAGCGCGGTGGACTATGGCCTAAACTCTCTCATTCTGGGAGAAGACCCGTGCCCAGCAGTGGGCCGATAATGGGTTAATGCGACTCTTTAACGAAAAAACATCAAGTCGGATTTTACTAAAATTTGACAGGCAGATAGTTCATGACCTGTCACGACCCTGTAGTTCCGGGATCAGAATACCACATGCTATCGTAAACGACAGAGAGGCGCACTGAGTACAATGCTCACTGGGAAGAGCCCGAAGAGGGCATCGCGCTCGGAGGACACCGGCAGCGGTCCGTTGGAGATCCCGGTGTCCTCCACACAGAGCCAAGGATGGCCACCGGGGGGGGGTTTTAGTGAGGTAAAAATCCCACATAACTCGGCGTTGCTCCCACGGCGTCGGGTACCTTTCGAAGGTTTCCCCCTCGATATCATAAAAAATAAAAATGTGTGCGTGTACTAGCGTACACTCGTAAGAAGTGAAACTTCTTTATGACGTTAGTTTTCAAAAAATAATTTACTTTATGCAACTTTACAGAAATTGGTTAAATAAAGTTAAATTAGATAAAGTTTAATAAAAGGCTTTTATTAAACTTTATTTAATAATCTAATCTATAATAATCTATCTAATATCACGCGTGGTAGGGATAAGAAAAAGATGGCGCGTAACGGAATAAAAAAAGATGGCGCGTAACGGAAAAAGATGGCGCGTAACGAAAAAATGTTACACTAAATTTTTTCCAACCCCGATAAAGAAGTTTCACATCAAAAAGATAGTTCATAATCTAAATTCACACATAGAATACTCGTTACTAGACATAACGGTCAAAGTAGAGGGAATAAGCCTGTAAACGTATACAGAGTATATATGAGACCAGTGATAGCCTAATGGTTGAAACTTGCCCTCTCGATCGGGAGGTCCGAAGTTCAAACCCCGGCACGCACTACTGATTTTTTTGAAATAATGTGCGTATTGGAAATTAGTTATCACTGCTTTTCGGTGAAGGAAAACATCATGAGGAAACCTACACACCCGAGAGAGAGTTCTTTAAAAAAAGTTCTCGGAGGTGTTAAGTCCATCAATTCGCACTTGGCCAGCGCGGTCGACTATGGCCTATAACTCTCATTCTGAGAGAAGACCCGTGCCCAGCCGTGGGACAATAATGGGTTGAGATGTAGACAAAACATCTTCAAAGCCATCTTTCTTCCCAGACTCCAATTGATTCGAGACAAACATGTTATTCCCTTCGTGGATTTATACTACTTGAGGTACGATATTATAGTCCAACGCTATAAAGTGCCGGAATCGAACCCGGGCACTGCATCCCCGAGGCATGATGCCACGGATGTAATTTATGACCTCTGTCACTCACATATTAGCTCGTAGGGCTGGCGCTTGGGGAGTTTTTTGAGTTTTGAATTTTGGGATTTTTTTTGAAGGAACTTGAAGGAACTCTTAGTGGGTAATATTTGATTTGTAATGTCTTGTTTGTAATTTGTGATCTTGAGGACTTTTGTTCTTTGGGATTTCTTTAAATTTAAGATATTTTAAGCTCTCACTTAGCTTTTTTTAATAATTAAATAGGATTCAAATTATAATTACAATTTTTACTTATATTTTGATACAAATCATAATGTTTAATTTCAATTGAATGAAGAGATAATAAAAAATATGATTATGATTACAGATTTAAATTATATTCACAATTTTTATTTCTAATATTTTGATACAAAACATGTTTAATTTCAATTGAATGAAGAAAATATAAAAAATATACGTTCATGCTTACAATAAATTAAGAATTAATTGATTTGAAGTAGGAAAATAATGGGTTTTGTTCACGTTTACAAAATAATGCTTATTTGATTAATAAGATATAATAAAATCACGAGTCATGCAAATACGTACTAGTAATAGTACTCAGTAATAATAATTAATTATCTGCTTTTCGGTGAAGGAAAACATCGTGAGGAAACCTACATACCCGAGAGTTCTTTAAAAGAAGTCCTCGGAGGTGTGTGAAGTCCAATAATTCGCACTTGGCCAGCGCGGTGGACTATGGCCTATAATTCTCTCATTCTGAGAGAAAATCCGTGCCGAGCAGTGGGACAATAATAGGTTGACGAGAGATATTTAAAAACCAGCGCCTGGAAATCAGCTTTCTATCAGAAAAAACCGCATCCAAATCGGTTTACTCGTTTCCAAAAATAGACACAAACAGACAGACACAGCAGTCAAACTTCTAACACTTTTTTTTTATTTGACTGAAGTAGCAAACGAGCATGCAGCCCACCTGATGGTAAGTGGTCACTGCCGCTCATGGACATCTGTAATCAACTTCATACAGAACATGGGTTCTATCTGAAGTCAAAAACAGATGCGTTGCTACTCCCGAGGACTATGATGGTCGACTCATGTAAAAGTGTGCCGGCAACCACATTCTTCTATCGCAAGAAATGCTTCACGCTAGTAATAGGTGTGGCGGTGGTACTTCCCCGGTCGAACTACACTGGTTCTACCACCTTCACTTTCTTGTGTCGAGGTTTAAAAAATACGAATTTAATATTCAACTGCTGTACACCCCTACACCCAAGTTCACGCACCACAGTCGTTTAACCTCCTAGTTTATTTATCAGACGACGCCGAACCCATTTACATTCTACACGTGTTTTTCTGAAGCCCAACATTCGGGAATATGTGGAATTCCCGGGAATTTTTTGAGTTTTTTTTAGAAAATATTTAACATATACCTATTTACATTTTAATAGAATTTATTCTATACAAGTACAGTGTATATAAAACAAAAAAATATTAAAAAGTTAAATAGAAATAAAACAATTTTTTTTAATAAAAATATAAAATAAATATATAAATTGCATATAATAAATTATATCGTCAACCCATAATTGTCCCACTGCTGGGCACGGGTCTTCTCTCAGAATGAGAGAGTTTAGGCCATAGTCCACCGCGCTGGTCAAGTGCGAATTGGTGGACAAATAAAAAATTACAATAAAAAAAATGATTTTTTTTTCTCGAAGAAATATATATTCTGAAAAGCTATTCAACGAGGTAATGTTGACAGTATTTTGGAAATAAATCCAAGGAACAGTATTTTTTTTATTTTTGCGGGTGTTTTGTATTTAATCCGGCATTTTTTTTTGCAAAATTGTATTTTTTTTATTTAGATTTTTCATATTAATAAAACATTAA
This sequence comes from Spicauda simplicius, assembly GCA_949699795.1. NCBI lineage: Eukaryota > Metazoa > Arthropoda > Insecta > Lepidoptera > Hesperiidae > Spicauda > Spicauda simplicius. The sequence goes on from OX453085.1 coordinate 8,914,955, forward strand.
TTTCTCATAACTTTTTATATATTTAACAGTTGCTTAGTAATTCACCGCGTTTTCACTCGTTTAAGATTGAACATGTTAATTGACGTTAGACGGAATTATCGAATAAGGAGATAGATAAGAACTGAACTAGATTTTGAAAAAAAATGTTAAATTCCTGTAATACAGTGAGACACAAAAGCGGAGTCATGATTTTGGAAAATTAAGGTAAATGCTTAGAGCAGTGATAGCCTAATGATTGAAACGTGCCCTCTCAGTCGGGAGGTCCGAGGTTCAAACCCAGGCACGCACCACTGATTTATGTGCGTATTAGAAATTAATTATCACTGCTTTTCGGTGAAGGAAAACATCATGAGGAAACCTACACACCCGAGAGTTGTATAAAAAAAAGTTTTCGGAGGTGTGTGAAGTCCACCAATTCGCACTTGGCCAGCGCAGTGGGCTATGGCTTAAAAGTCTCTCATTTCGAGTGAAGACCCGTGCCCAGCAGTGGGACGATAATGGGTTGACGATGAAGGAACTTAAAACAACTAACCTATCGTCTACCGAATGAAATAATGATTTCATGCCCGAATTTCGATAAACAACTATTTTTCTTCAACATTTTTTGAAATAGTTTTCGTTTAACTCATAACAACTATATGTTTAAAGACATTTCCAAAGGCTTTGTCATTTGAATTTATTAATAAGCTTATGGAATAAGTAAGGATCGGAGGGCGGAGGATTTTATGAGGACGCGCCCTCCCACGAGACTCGTATGGAACGTAATTGGTGAATTTACTGTAAGAGAATGTTCGGGAAAGTGGAAGTGGCAGTTCGGGTTGAAATAGAGATCGTAGAATCAGTATAGGTGGTGCCAACCCATGTCTCACTGCTGGGCACGGGTCTTCTCTCAGAATGAGAGAGTTTTTGGCCACAGTCCACTACGCCCTGTAGTTCCAGGATCAGAGTAGGGCTACGGCATCCCCTGCCTGTCGTAAGAGGCGACTAAAAGGGGCTTCCGGGGTTGCAGACGGCTAGAGTGGGAGCTCGAACTGTTCGGTGAGGCAATCCCGGGAAGGACGGCGGTATGTGTGGTCGCATACCGTCGTAAAGACGAGACGGAGCGGTGAGCCCAGCCGCCCATCTGGGAGGAGCCCGATGGGGCAACGCGCTCGGAGGATTCCGGTTGAAGTCGTTTCGAGATCCCGGAGTCCTCCTTTTCAGCGCCGAGGACGGCCACCGGGGGGGGTTTTAGTGCGGTAAAATCCCACATAACCCTGCGCTGTTCCCACGGCGTCGGGTACCTTTTGAAGGTTTCCCCCTCGAAAGCAAAAAAAAAGGCCATAGTCCACCGCGCTGGCCAAGTGCGAATTGGTGGACTTTACACACTCCGAGAACGTTTTTATAGAACTCTTGGGTGTGTAGGTTTCACAATGTTTTCCTTCACCGAAAAGCAGTGGTAATTAATTTCTAATACGCACATAATTTAGAAAAACCAGTGATGTGTTGGCGTGTCTGGGATTGAACCTCGGACCTCCCGATCCAGAGAGCAAGTTTCAACCAATAGGCTATCACTGCTCTAGTACGGATATGTAACAATGCTAAACACATTCCACACAACCCCACAGTAAGATTTTCTGTGTCGCGGGTGCCATGAACATACAAAGATGTATACACAAACACCAGAACAGAAATCCAAATTTATTATTCATCTGTCTGGCCGGGAATCGAATCCAGAACCCACTGCGGGGTATGTTGCGGGGAGGTACCACCATACTTAGTTGGTCGTAACTGTAGGGAGCAGCACTGAATATTTGCTTCCCTAAAGACTAAGATGGTCGCTATAAAATATAAGTCACTAGTTAACCCCGGGAACTTCGTTCCGCATAAAAGTCAAAAATCTAAAATTATTAGTGTTCCTCCACTATATTATACATGTATTATACATACAAACCTTCTTCTTGAATCACTCTTTCTATTTAAAAAGACTGCATTATAATTTACCACGTAGTTTTAAAGATCTAAGCATACATAGGGACAGACAGCGCGAAGCGACTTTGTTTTATACTATGTAGTAAAGCGTAATATACGGCCTTCCACAGAAACGAAAGTCTTCATCAAGCTATTAAACAACTACTTAGCGCTAGATCCAGTGATTCATAAGATTGAAGTAGCAAACGAGCATGCAGTCCACCTGATGGTAAATGGTCACTGCCGCCGATCGACATCTGCAAGCAACTTCATATATTCACCTTCATCACTACATAGTTTAAAACAAAGTCGCTTTCCGCTGTCTGTCCCTATGTATGCTTAGCTCTTTAAAACTACGCTACGGATTTTAATGCAGTTTTTTAATAGATAGAGTGATTCAAGAGAAAGGTTTTTATATATAAATACATGCATAATATGTTTGAATTTTTTACTTTTAGGCGGAAAGAAGTTCGCCAGGTCAACTAGTGTTATATATTGAAGGTGGTATAACCAGTGTAGTTCGACCGGGGAAGTACCACCGCCACACCTATTTCTAGCGTGAAGCATTTCTTGCGTTTCGATAGAAGGGTGTGGTTGCCGGCACACTTTCACATGAGGCGACCATCTTAGTCCTCGGGAGTAGCAACGCATCTGTGATTGACTTCAGATGGAACCCATGTTCTATATGAAGTTGATTACAGATGTTCATGAGCGGCAGTGACCACTTACCATCAGGTGGACTGTATGCTCGTTTGCCACTTCAGTCAAATAAAAAGAATATATATATATTTTTATATTCTTAATTTTTATGTCACTTTTTACTAAGTAATTTACGTGAACCAATAAAGAACCTTCCATCCTAGTAAATAACATCAATACTATAAACTGGAGGCAATAAACATATGTATATCTCTTTTTTATCAACCCCCAACCCCATATATAAAAGGGATGGTGAATAAAGCACCAGTTACCTTCCCTTAAAGCGTTTATATCATGTTTATTTCTCGTACCTCAAAAGTAACCAATAAAATGCAATAAAGGTGCCTGAAGCACGCATCGTTTTGTACTTCGAGGGTTCCGTACGTTTATTTTGAGTCCGAGTGAAGTCAGCTAACTCGCAACGTTTTCGTTCAATACCCGGTTAGACAAGTATGTGAATGACTTTAGATTTACGTCCTGGGTCTGGGCGTTTTTGTGTATTTGTCTTGGTGTTGACATGTCATCATTGTGTAGCATCCATCAGCCTTTTGAAGTCCACTGCTAAACATGTGGATGTAAGAATTTGCTATGTCGTCATATAGAAGCAGCAAAGAAGTGGCATGTAGTCCACTTAATGGCAAGTGGTCCCTGCCGCCCATAAACATATGTAAGCAACTTCAAATAGAACATGGGTTCTATCTGAAGTCAGTCACAGATGCGATGCTACTCACCAGGACTTTTTTTTATCTGACTGAAGTAGCAAACGAGCATGCAGTCCGCCTGATGGTAAGTGTCACTGCCCCCATGGATATCTGTAAGTAACTTCATAACATAGTTTATATCTGAAGTTTATCATTGAAGTCGCGAATCAAAAAATGTGTCGTGAGTTTAAAAAAAAATGTGTGCGTGTACTAGCGTACACTCGTAAGAAGTGAAACTTCTTTAAGACGTTATTTTTCAAAAAATAATTTACTATATGCAACTTTACAGAAATTGGTTAAATAAAGTTAAATTAATAATCTAATCTATAATAATCTATCTAATATCTAGCGTGGTAGGTATAAGAAAAAGATGGCGCGTAACGGAAAAAAAAGATGGCGCGTAACAGAAAAAGATGGCGCGTAACGAAAAAATGTTACACTAAATTTTTTTCCAACCCCGATAAAGAAGTTTCACTTTTGTTTTCCAACACCGATAAAGATGTTTCACTTCAAAAACAGATATAAGTCTATGATTTTCACGCTTATTCCCGACAAGCTTACTTAAATGTTTTTTAAAGTTACATCAAGTTTTGAGAACCCCAAAAAACACTCAAATATCACTCAACGAAATTGCTAGTATTTCGTTAGAAAATTATGGTTACGTATCGCAATAAAATTATATTTGATGCTTTACGAGAAATTATTTCAGGTCTTAAAGCGTCGTTTGGTTCCGCCCCTTGTTACAGTAACAGCGAGAAAAGATGATTTAAAAGCTGTTTTTAAAGGTCGGATAGCCATTGGTAGATCAGCGCTGGCAGTCTTTGGATGCCAACATAATACTGAGCAGGGTCCATTTCGCGATGCTTTGCACCCTCTTTTCTGTTTTTTTTTTTTTGTCATTTTGTACTCTTTTATAATAACCAAATGTGTGCGTGTAAGCAGATCGAATGTATGTACAACCCATTACTGTCCCACTGCTGGGCATGTCTTCTCTCAGAATGAGAGAATTTTAGGCCATAGTCGTGTTAGAAATTAATTGTCACTGCTTTTCGGTGAAGGAAAACATCGTGAGGAAACCTGCACATCTCAGAGTTCTTAAAAAAGTTCTCGGAGGTGTGTGTAGTCCACCAATTCGCACTTGGCCAGCGCGTTGGACTATGGCCTAAAATTCTCTCATTCTGAGAGAAGACATGCCCAGCAGTGGGACAATAATGGGTTGTACCCCAAATTCACTAGAGTAGTTTTACATTTTATCGCTAACAGTACGACACAAGACGCGAAAAGATGTATTACCCTTTTAGTATAAATAAATGGATGTTTGAGGCAATACGGCTTCTTTGCGTGAATACTTAACATTAATGACCAGTAGATATGTTCAAGGTGGTAGAACCAGTGTAGTTCGACCGGGGAGGTACCACCGCCACACCTATTTCTAGCGTGAAGCATCTAGTGTTTCGATAGAAGGGTGTGGTTGCCGGCACACTTTCACTTGAGACGACCATCATAGTCCTTAGGAGTAGCAACGCATCTGTGATTGACTTCAGATGGAACCCATGGTCAGTATCTTACAGATGTCCATGGGCGGCAGTGACCACTTATCATCAGGTGGACTGCATGCTCGTTTGTTACATCAGTCAGATAAAAAAAAGTTCTACCATATTTCGGCCAGAAAATAGAATCCGGCGGATGTTTCGGCCAGAAATCGACCTTAGCTTTAGGCCGTTCGTGAAGTCTCGATTGCCTTCGGCTGTCATCTGGTGACCAACCCCGGGAAGGACGGCGGCATGTGTGGTCGCCGTCGTAAAGACCAGACGGAGCGATGGGCTCAGCCGCCAATCTGATAGGAGCCCGATAGTGCAACGCGCTCAGAGGACTCCGGTTGCGTTCCTTTGGAGATCCCAGAGTCCTCTTTGTAGCGCCGAGGACGGCCACCGAGGGGTTTTAGGTGGTTAAAATCACATATAACCCGACGCAGCTCCCATGGCGTCGGGTACCTTTTGAAGGTTTTCCCCTCCAGAATTAAGAAAGGCCCTAAGGGTTAAAATACAAAGCCGCGTATAGGTTATTTATTTAGATAGACTGGCGATAGGGGCCAGCAAAATATTTAGATTTGACAATCTTTTTTATCTCGTCAATTTGCAAAGACTTTGCGGCCTTATTTTGCGGCCTTAAGTTTCAACTGAGAAAAGTTGCAAAATGAATGTGTGGTAAACAATGCGTTCTACCTCCTTCCACCAGCAAGACCTACTAGAAATAAACGACCATGTAAAAGTGTGCCGGCAACCACACCCTTCCACCTTACGCAAGAAATGCTTCACGCTAGAAATAGGTGTGGCGGTGGTACCTCCCCGGTCAAACCATGCTTTTTCTATCTTTCTATTGTTTTAATATATATCAAAATATAATCTATATACAAAGAAAAAAGCCAAACCCACTGAGTTTCTTGCCGGATCTTCTCAGTTGAGGTCGTGTTCCGATTCGGTGGTAGTGTAAAAAAAATATTTATATATGTAACTTATTACTTTTAATTTATGTTATTTTTGTTGTATGTGTTGCTTCAACGGAATAAATCTGTTTTGTTTGTTTGTTTGTTTGTTTGTTTGTTTGTTTGTTTGTTTGTTTGTAACTGACAATTTGTAAGCGCCCCCGAAGGCCTATGCAAAATAAAGACATTTCATTTCATAATCAACAGAAACAAATCTATTTACAGTAAATACAAAACAAAATATTAAAAAAAAAATCTTTTTTTTTTATTTAATCTCATCAGAAAAGTATAAATAAAAAGAAAATATAAATAAAACAAAGAGTCCATATCACTGCCTCTTGGTTTATTCGTTTTTGTTAAAAAGATTTGTTATCCATTCTGAAATATAATTCTGTCAAGTGTCAAAATAGAAGAAAATATTTTTTGTGTATCCATTTACAGTTTACTTTAAAATGGTATTTAACCATAGAAGGTAATTATCGGAATCGAAAATATGTATTATAAAACCTATTAATGTTCTAAATGCGAAAGCTTGTGTGTTTGTTAGTCTTTTAAGCAAAAACTACCAGGGAGATTTCGCTGAAGAGTGTAAACCACATAGATTATGAAGTAGATTAACAAACAAGATATTTATTAACATGGTAAACATAAACGACACGAGAGAAGCCGCGGGATGTTTTTATCTGACTGAAGTAGCAAACGAGCATGCAGTCCACCTGATGGTAAGTGGTCACTGCCGCCCCGCGGCATCTGTAATCAACTACATACAGAACATGGGTTCCATCTGAAACCAATAGCAGAAGCGTTGCTACTTCGGAGAACTATGATGGTCGCCTCATGTGAAAGTGTGCCGGCAACCACTTCCATCGAAACGCAAGAAATGCTTCACGCTAGAAATAGGTGTGGCAAGAAATAGGTAATATAAATATAATAGTAATATTATGTAATAGGTGGTTTAGGAGAAAATCCTAGTGTGGGGCTATGAGTTTAGAAAGCGTGTGTGTGTGTGTGTGTGTGTGTGTTTTAAATGAGTATCCTATGTATTAATAAAGGGCATAAACTATGTGAAAGCCAAGTCTCAGCTAAACACGATGGGTAGTTTTTGCGTGAAAGAGAAACAAACACACATACCTACTCAAACACTTTTTAATACTAGCAGATCCAGCGAACTTCGTTCCGCCTAAGCCAAAAATCTAAAATCATCAGTGTTCTTCCACTATATTCAGCATGTTTTATTCATAAAAACCTTTTGAATCACTACATCTAGGTATTGAAAAACTGTATTAAAGCCCGTAGGGTAGTTTAAAGATCTAAGCATACATAAGGACAGACAGCGCGAAGCGAATTAGTTTTGTACTCTGTAGTGATAATCAAGTACTTTTCAGCAATGACAAGAGATCTGATAAAGAAACGCAGTCTCCGATGCTGCGGGTCTTCAAAGAAATTATGCTTAAGGAACACAAGTACGTAAACATATAAAACACCTTTTTGGCGTGAAAACGTCTTATAATTCGATGGAGCCGGTTGCACGCACCAAAAACCATGACTCATGCGACGTTACCTAGCTCTGAGGCGTTCCGTTTGTCACGTTTAACTATCGCCATTAAACTGACTTTACAGACAACCGATTTCTTTCTATAAGTTTGAAGTAGCAAACGATCATGCATGTACAACTAGTGGTAAGTGGTCACTGCAGTCCGTGCACATCTGTAAGCAACTTCATGTAGAACAACAGTTCTATCTGAAGACAAATGTCAGGCTTATGTACTTCCTTGTTCACAAGTGGTTTAGCAAGAATATTCGAATTTTACTTTTTTTCTTATCTCATTGAAGTAGCTAACGAGCATGTATTCCACCAGATGGCAAGTAGTCACTGCTGCACATGGACATCTACAAACTTTTTTTAAAGGTTATTTTTTATCTAACTGAATTAGCAAACGAGCATGCAGCTCACCTGATGGTAAGTGGTCACTGCCGCCCTGCGACATCTGTAATCAACTTCATATAGAACATGGGTTCTATCTGTAGTCGATCAACAGATGCGCTGCTGCTCCCGAGGACTAAGATGGTCGCCACATGTGAAAGTGTGCCGGCAACCACACCCTTCCATGGAAACGCAACTGCTTCACGCTAGAAATAGGTGTGGCGGTGGTACTTCCCCAGTCGAACTACACTGGTTCTACCTAGCATCTTTTACTTTGACTATCATATTGAAACGAACTAACAAGACAATATAGATAAAATGTTAATTACTTGTAAATGTTTCAGAGACTCTGAAAAGTCAAATCTGTTGAAGGAAAAACAAGAAAACCCAAAAAAGAAGTCGCAAAGTCGAAAGAAGTCTGATCAAGTAAGTGTATTTAAAATATTATTTATTCAACTAAAATTGTACCTAATAGATTTTTTTGATAGAAATTCGATTGCATTCTATCTGATGTAAAGTAGGGTTAAATTATATATATCTTTTCAAGGTGGTAGAACCAGTGTAGTTCGACCGGGGAAGTACCACCGCCACACCTATTTCTAACGTGAAGCAGTTTTTGCGTTTCGAAGAGTGTGGTTACCGGCACACTTTCACATGAGGCGACCATCATAGTCCTCGGGAGTAGCAACGCATCTGTGATTGACTTCAGACAGAACCCATGTTCTTTATGAAGTGGATTACAGATGTCCATGGGCGGCAGTAACCACTTACCATCATGACTGCATGCTCTAAAAAAAATGCAAGCAATAAAACTTACTGCTGAAGAAACCCGTTGAAGTTGTTAATAAATACCCTTATGACGCATTTTTAAGTAATATGCCGCGGACGGATTAGTATGACATTTTGCACGGTTATAGTGGACGTAGAGAAGTAGTGCAGAATGTTAATATTGTTTTCAAATCGCATATATCATACATAAAATCAACTAAAAACACATTACACACACTACCTTGCATTTGTCACAAACACATACATAGTAAACGAAATAAAACATTCAATGTCTTACTATGAAAACACATAACGTCAAAAACGTCAGATGTCTTTGTCAAAATACCGCTATTGCTTTTAAACGCGGCTTAGTTAATTAAAGCTCTTTTTATATTTAACGGGTGCGTTCAAATTTATTTAAAAATTGTTACATTTTATTTGAATTTAAAAAATATTCGTGCTACTTTGGACAATATAAAGTTTAGTTTTTCAATATAAATTACGGTCGAATTTCGACCGATGCAACGGGTGACTAGTATATGTGTTACGGTAAATGTAAGTAATCGGTAATTATCTATTTTTACCGGTTATTATAGATAATTACCAACGCACGTGGTAAATGTAGTAAATTATCCACATTTACCGGTAATTATATAAAACTTCCGCGCGATCGTGGTAAATGTTGATTTAAGCTTTGGAATGGAGAGCGAACGGCACGGGAAATGGTCCGAAGGAATAAAATCTATTTAGTTTATGAAAAATAAAGCTCATCACTCAGGAATAAGCCGTAGCCTCTATGAGACTATCCTGCTATAGAAGTAGGTCAATGCGTAAGAATTAAGGTACCAGACGTAGATCGAGCCAAAGCAGATGGCCGAAATATAATAGCCGTTGTAATTTCGATCGAGAGTGAAAATCTTTACAAACTTGGTACGAAATACGGGATTTTAAGCCAGTTGTACGCAAGAAACGAATTATTTACTACATTTACCAAAAGAGTATGTTAATTTTATATAATTTCCGGTAAAAGTGATTAATTCGAAAGTTTTTACAACCTTTACCACGAGCACTGGTAATCATGCATAGTTCCCGGTAATTGTACATAATAACCGCACTATTCACATTTACCGTAACATATATATAAATATTCTTTATGTTTATAGAAAGCCGGCGACTCCAGCGGTTTAGAGAGGCCTAAACATAAAACGAAGAAAAAAAAGGCGGATCAAAATATAAATGAAAAACACAATTGGACTTTTAATCAAGATAGGACCAAAAGTGTTGTTAGTATTGGTACAACCCATTATTGTCCCACTGCTGGGCACAGGTCTTCTCTCAGAATGAGAGAGCTTTAGGCCATAGTCCAACGCGCTGGCCAAGTGCGAATTTTTAGACTACACACACCTCCGAGATTTTTTTTTAAATCTCTCGGGTGTTGGTTTCCTCACAATGTTTTCCTTCACCGAAAAGCAGGGATAATTAATTTCTAATACACATAAATCAGTGTTGCATGCCTGAGTTTCAACCTCGGACCTCTCGATTGGGAGGTCAAGTTTCAACCATTATGCTATCACTGTTGTAACTGTTAGTATTAGCGTTACTAAATCACTCACAACTCAGACTTTTAATTCAAAAAAAAAATGCGTGCGTGTACTAGCGTACACTCGTAAGAAGTGAAACTTCTTTATGACGTTATGTTTCAAAAAATAATTTACTATATGCAACTTTACAAAAATTGGTTAAATAAAGTTAAATTAGATAAAGTTTAATAAAAGGCTTTTATTAAACTTTATCTAATAATCAAATCTATAATAATCTATCTAAAATCATGCGTGGTAGGGATAAGAAAAAGATGGCGCGTAACGGAAAAAAAAGATGGCGCGTAACAGAAAAAGATGGCGCGTAACGAAAAAATGTTACACTAATTTTTTTTTCCAACCCCGATAAAGAAGTTTCACTTCAAAAATCTAGATAACATTTTTGAAGACTCAGTCTAGTCCTTTTATTAATAGGTGGTATTCATAAGGTAGAACGTACTTTAACCTGAGAGGTACAATCGCCACACCTTTTTTGTATCTGACTGCAGTAGCAAGCGAGCATGCAGTCCACCTGATGGCAAGTAGTCGCTGCCGCTCATGGACATCTGTAATCGACTACATACAGAACATGGGTTCTATCTGAAGTCAATCACAGATGCGTTGCTACTCCCGAGGACTATGATGTTCGCTTCATATAAAATGTGCCGGCAACCACTCCTTCCCATCGAAACACAAGAAACATTTCACGCTAGAAATAGGTGTGACGGTGGTACTTCCCCGGTCGAACTACACTGGTTCTACCATCTTCTAAACACCTATTCTGTAGTATGTATAGTATTCTTAAAGTAGGACGTACATGGTTCTGTTACACCCCATCTATGCATGCATTGCTGCTGTGATGCAGTCTACTATTTGCTGCATCATCATTTGCTACCGTATATAATGGTCCCGTTTGAAGAGAGCCCTCAGTTCCTTCATATCAGTCCAGCCGGTAATCATAGACGTGAGGTCACGCATTTTTCTCATAGTAACGAAATGTAAAAAGTGAATTTAATTAAAGGTAATATTTCCAGTTCCGTTTTAAATTTCTTTTTTAAAAACTCAACCGCGAGGACCCGTGTAACAGTTCCACCAGGGACGTACCACCGCCACATCTATTTATCTATGTATATATCTATCTATAAAGCTAGTTTAACTTCCGTTTCAAAGCTGCATGAGTTACAAACCATGGAAATGTAAGGTTACGAAATGAACTATAGACCTCAACACCATCACTGCTTTAAAATTATATCAGGAAAACCGAAAGACAAAACCCAGAAACAAAGCCATCACTCCCTTCCAACCCACAGTCTTCTAGTCCCAAAAAAAAAACTGGTAAAACTGTAAAGGCCTTTAGGGCCAACGATAACTATACATTTGCCAAGAAAACGAAAAGACATTAGTTTATTCTTTAATTTTGTAAAGGGTAGTGGAGACAATTTTATTGTTTTCACAATTAAGTTTCGTGTAGGCTTCCCAGAGGACTTATAATTTTAAAATTGGTTTTCAGCCATTTCAAAGCGAAAAGAGGGATAGCTGGTGGTTATGGGTAAGTGTAAATTATATTAAAATTAAAATTTCTTCTGCCACCTATTATTTATCAACTAGCTGAATACCGCAGCTTCGCCCATGTTAAAAAAAAATTGATGTATCGATTGTCCCGTGGGATTAACATATTTTCACAGATTAAAAAGTAGCCTATATGTTAATCCAGAGTGTTAGCTAACTCCCTACTAAATTTTATGAAAATCGCTCCAGCCGTTTAGACGTGAAGAAGTAACAAACATACACACTCACAAACTTTCACCATACCGCAGATCTTGATGCGCAGTAGGTTCCGAGTTCAATCTCTGGTCAGACAGATGAATGATGAATTCAGATTTCTATTCTGGATCTCAGTGTATGTGTAAAATGCGTGTTGTTGTAATGCATTGAAATTCTACTTATGTTACACAAAGATGAATTGCTACTTTTAAGAATTAGAAGGGAAAAGGTGCCCTTAACACCATAACATTAGTGCTACACTGCTGTTTTGCGCACCGCATAGGTAACGATGGTATGGTGCCTCCGGAACACAAAAGGGTCTTTCTACTTTGACATAGTATTCTAAAATAAAATAAATACGAGGGTTAGAACCAGTCTGGTGGTAGAACCAGGGTACAACCAGGGAGATACCACCGCCACACATGCATCTACCGTGAACCAGTTCTTGCGTTTTGGTGGTAGGGTGTGGTTGCCGGCACACTTTATAGAACCCTTGCTCTATATAAAGTACCTTACAGATGGGACGGCCATAACCGCTTATCATCAGGCGGATTGCATGCCCGTTTGCTACTCCAATATATATATTTTTAAAAATCATTTCAATTTTTTTTAATTGGCAGAAAGACACAGATAAAAAGCGAACTGATGACACGTGTTCCTGTGCCACTTGTCCGTAAGTATGTCACGTACAAAGTTTTATCAAAATCGGTCCATCCATTTAGAAGATTATGTCTGCACTTCGTCAGTATCACACATACACAGAGACACACAACACAGAGACGAGTATCTCTGTGTTTACACAGCTAAATACACAGCTTAGCAGTTTACCCAGCTCAATTACAGCTAAATAAATACTCACGGCAAATTATTTGTCATCCCAATTTGTTCTTAAAGAATTGAAGCATAAAGTATATAATTCTGTGTATTATCTGCTATGATACTCAATCCTTTCATTTTCACTTTTTTAATTTTACTTGTTCTCGTATTATCTCTTACTTCTTCTTGTTCTACTCTCTATTCTTATTTTGTATCTTATACTTGTTCTTTTGTAGGCTTATAATGTTAATGATATCTTTTTCTCTTGGTAATGACTCGCACACGTTCTATATCTTACAACATTTTGATTTCTTATTCTATCTCATTTTTTTATACTCGTTCTTAATAAACTTTATAAACCTTATTGATATAATTTGTCAAATATTTCATTTATTTTTGGAACTCTCTAATTTATATTGTCTACTCGGTGTGTGTATGTGTAATTTGTTTATAGTTAATTTTATGCATTGTTTCAAAAAAATATTAGCATTGCATTAACCTTCTCTACAAGAACTATAACCATGCGTAATTTCACACTCCTTCGTCTGCGGCAAGTATCTTAAAAACGGAACCCAAGTTTTCGCTAGACAATTTCTAGACAATTTATTGCAGCCTCAAGAAACTAGTCGGTAGCGACTACGCCTGCATCAGCTGCCTGGTGTTCGTGTTTCTTGTCTCCGTGGCTGTGACCTTCGGATTGGTCTTCAAGACCATGCCACTCAGCCTGGGTGTCTCCAAGGAGGTCAGCCCTGACACGAAGGTGAAGGCGAGTTCTGAAGCTCCTGGAACGGAGAGGTAAGGTTTTGGGGAATGGAACATTCTTGTCAAGTAAGGTCTTGCCTGGGTTTGGGTTTCGCTATATCAGTAGAAAAGTAACAGATGTACAATTGCATTTTTTTCGGTAAGAGTAATTAAAAAAAAACATGCGTGCGTACAAAGTACACATGTCAGAAGTGAAACTTCTTTGGCGAACTAATTTATAAATCTTGTTTATATTTATACAAATCTAAAACTTTAAATTTCCAAGATTAAGAGGAAAGGAAAAAGGCGTGATACGACGTTCGCTCTGTCTCACTTTTTCTCTCAATCTTTCTCACTCGCTTGCTCCCTACTCTCACTCCACGGCTAGTTGCTCATGCTACGTTCGCCCTGTCTTACTCTCTCTCAATCGGTCTCGATCACTCTCTCTCTCTTTTCCGACACTTCCGTTGCATACCGGCGTGACGTTTCATCTGTAAAAATTTTACCCTCATGCGCCTAAAGAAGTTTTACTTCAAAAAGAATGGAACAACGTATTAATGAGAACAGCGTATCTTGCCGAACAGGGCTCTCTTTTACTGAACTGTAAGGCAAGATACTGGAGCTAACTTTCATTACCATGTAAAAAAGCATGATTGTAATTATATTTAACAAAAATGGATATAAATAAGAAAAAAAGACAAACCCGCTGAGTTTCTTGCCGGATCTTCTCAGTTGAGGTCGTGTTCCGATCCGGTGGTAGTGTAAGAAAAAAATGTAACTGACAATTTGTAAATGCCCTCGTAGGCCTATACTATTCATTTCAGTGATTATGAATGAAATATTTTATACCCTATCATATTTTCAATTATAAAGTATATTTAAGAAACATTTTGGTTATTTTAGTTTAGTTCAAATGTATGTTTTGAAAAGGACGACGACTTTGAACTTTCTATCAACGGATCGATATGCTAAATATATATGTATCTGTGCTTTATGTATGTTAAATTGTAATAAAATATAATTGCGTGCTTCAGAATACTGTAACATTTCTAACTAGTAAAAATTACCTATCTGATATCAAGCATTAATCATGTCACGATTCAAGGTGGTAGAACCAGTGTAGTTTGACCGGGGAAGTACCACCGCCACACCTATTTCTAGCGTGAAGCATTTCTTGCGTTTCGATGGAAGGGTGTGGTTGCCGGCACACTTTCACATAAGGCGACCATCTAAGTCCTCTGAAGTAGCAACGCATCTGTGATTGACTTTAGATGGAACCCATTCTGTATGAAGTTGCTTACCGATGTCCATGGGCGGCAGGGACCACTTACCATCAGGTGGACTTCATGCTCGTTTGCTACTTCAATCTTTTAAAAAAAATAGCATTTTCAATGTCTTTCAGTGAAGCCTTATTTCTTTCAGAAAAACTTGGGATCCAGACATGGCGACACGTTTAGATACATACCCCGGGCTTTTTGGACCTGGTAAGCGCATTTGGTAATTTAGAAAAATATATCTACAAATAATATATTCTTAATTTTATTTTTGGTTCGTTTTTACTGTGCGATATGGGACGACCATCTCTCAAGAGTTTCAAAGGATTTGTAATTGGATTCAAGAAGGACTTTGTTGTGGTCGTGTTTTTTTTCTCGAGGGGGAAACCTTCAAAAGGTACCCGACGCCATGGGAGCGGTGCAGGCTTATGTTGGATTTTTACCGCACTAAAACACCCATGGTCGTCCTAGGCGCTATAAAGAGGACTCCGGGATCTCCAATGGAACGCAACCGGAATCCTCTGAGCATTGCCCCAGGGGGCTCCTCACAGACGGGGCCACCGCTAGTCGTTATGACGGTTTGTGACCACCCTAGAAGTGGGACAGTATAGGATACAAGGTGGTAGAAACAGCGTAGAGCGAACGGAGAAGTATCGCCGCCACAACTATTTCTAGCGTGACGCAGTCTTTGCGTTTTGGTGGAAGGGTGACGTTTCCGGGTCACTTACGTATAAGTAGACTAACTAGAAGTAGCAATGCATCTGTGATTGACTGTAATGAAATGAAATGAAATGTCTTTATTTTGCATCGGCCTTCGGGGGCGCTTACAAATTATCAGTTACATTTATATATATTTTTTTTACACTACCACCGGATCGGAACACGACCTTAACTGAGAAGATCCGGCAAGAAACTCAGTGGGTTTGTCTCTTTTCTTTGTATATCTTTTTTTAGTTTTTTATTTGCCATATTGTTTTTACATGGGTAACAAAAGTTAGCTCCAGTATCCTGCCCTACATTTATCCTAACAAGGAGCACGTTTGGCATTATACGCTACACTTTGACATTTTATTAATTACGTATTGTTCAGTCCCAAACTATTTTATCATCTATATAATCAGAAATTTTGTAATATGCTTTACGACTAAGCTTGATCTTAATAAATGCTTTAAAGTTATTGATTGACAAATTTCTGATTTGAATTGGTAGTTTATTATAAAATACTGTAGAGTAAAATACTGTTCTATATGGAGCTGCTCGCAGATGTCCATGGGCGGCAGTTACTTATCATAAGGTAGACTGCATGTTTGTTTGCCAGTTCAATCAGATTCTTCTATTCTTTACAGGATATGGTGAAAGCAGTTTCCAGGAGTCTGTAAGTTTGATTATTTTTACATAGGTATACCACATATCAGCAGTGTTCATCGCTGCGTTTTTCTGATCGGGTGTGGTAAGGAGATATTCTTATCAGATGTCTTCCAACTTAGCCATTAGTGGTTCAGTGACGAAAAGGGGCTTCCGGGGTTGCGGGCAGCTAGAGTGGGAGCTCGAACCGTTCGGTCAGACGGCCTTAGTAAGTACGGCGGTATGTGTGGTCGTATACCGTCGTAAAGACCAGACGGAGCGGTGGACCTAACCGCCCACCTGTGAGGAGTCCGATGGGGCAACGCGCTTAGAAGACTCCGGTTGCATTCCTTTGGAGTTCCCGGAGTCCTCTTTGTAGCGCCGAGGACGACCACCGGTGAGGTTTTAGTGCGGTAAAAATCCCATATAACTCTGCGTCGCTTCCACGGCGTCGGATATCTATTGAAGGTTTCCCCCTCGACAACAAAAATAAAGTGATCCAGTGATGACCCACGGAGCGGTCACCATACCGGTCGGGCACGCCATGGGTTCTGGGTTCGATTCCCAGCCATCATAGTCCTCGAAAGTAGCAATGCATCTGTGATTGACTTCATATAGAATCGATGTTCTATATGGGCCCATGGGCAGCAGTGACCACTGAACATCTGGTGGACTGCATGCTCGTTTGCTACTTCAGTCACATAAAAAAGAACTGCATGCTCAATATTACTATAACAATAAAATAAATTCTTTCTACCTTCAAATATAAACTTTTCAATACAATATATTTATTCACTTCCTAAGACATTACTCTTACCCCGTAAGAGTATCTTACAGAATCTATGCAAAAAGCCACCAATAAGAAATATAAGCTACAAATAAAACAACCTACCCTCTAAAACGTAGTTCGGAATATGAAAAATACTCAAAATTGCACCGTATTTCAAGGGGGTAAGGGGTAGGTTTAAGGCTAGGGGTGTATGTATAAATTTGTTTCAAACCCTCTGCCGGAGATAAATATTAATATTAATATAATGGAAGTCAATTGATGTGTCTGCTTTAAATATGTACAGGGTGATGTGGTTTTTGTGAAAAAATGTTAAATGAAAATCTTTAAAAGTATTATGACAATAGTTTTGAAAAAAATTTTACTAAACACGAATTTTAAAAAGTCGTTCAGTATTATTAAATGATAATATTTTTTTAAACTTATACCAATTTTTATTGAATTAAGAGGTTTTTAAAATCTATGTTAATACTAGCTGAACCGCAAACAATAAAAACGTACTAAGTGTGAGGAACCACGAATAAATACAATTTTCAAATATTTGAAAGTTATAAGTAATGTCACTGTTTAAAATTAATATCGTAGTAAGTTCACATCTTAATTTAATAAAATAAGTGCGTGTATCATAATGTATCGTATTGTACCGTATCATATCATATCATGTATCTACAAAATTAAATATTATTAACGTAACGTGCAGCGTAACAAGGTAACAAGAAACGTAAAGAATACACACTTTTTCCTCTTTAAGAAATTTCACTTCATTGATACGTATCATATCGTATAGAATCGTATCGTATCATATACATATCTATAGCTCCTTAAATATATAATAAATATTATTATCGTAACGTAACGTAACGCCCCAGCGTTACGTAACAGTTACAAAAAAAACACAATGATTCTTTTCCTCTCATAGCTTCTGTAAAGAATATTTGAAGTGAAACTTCTTTATCGGGGTTGGAAAAAAATTTGTGTAACATTTTTTCGTTACGCGCCATCTTTTTTTCCGTTACGCGCCATCTTTTTCTTATCCCTACCACGCGTGATTCAATGTATACTTTCTCCAGCGGAGTAGGGCATATCGTTTTAACGGACTTACTCCTACCACTATACTTGACCGCTTTTCTATTGCCCGCTTATTTATTCCCAACGCTCTAGAGTGACGTGACAAACATATATATATATATATTATATTGAAGTGATCAGCAAAATCAAAGGGTTTATTTTAATTCTAATTCCAGTGAATTTCTAAAAAAAGTAAGTAATTACATCTCTTTTTCTAATACTTAAGTGTAATTGTGGTATTTATTTTTCCACGTTATTTAAAATTAACCTCAGTTTTTGATTGTATTTTTTTTTGAAAAATTACGTCATAAAGAAGTTTCACTTCTTACGAGTGTACGCTAGTACACGCACACATTTTTATTTTTATGAATAATACACAATAGTTCAAGCAGATGCTACACAGCATCCTAAATTATTTTCTCTTACGGTTCCAACCAAAACGAACACCCCAGTCCCTTAAAAGATAATAATTACATGCGCTCAAAGTAGAAAAATATACGAAATTATTATTGGTACATATCTTATCTTATCGTATCGTATTGTAGCGTATCATATGGTATCGTATCATATCATATCATAAAATGTATCTACAAAATATAATATTATTATCATAAAGTGCAGCGTAACAATTTTCGTAACAAGAAACGAAACGTCAACGCTCTTTTTCCTCTTGAAATTCAACTTCATTGATGCTTATCATATCGTATAGAATGGTATCGTGTCATAAACATATCTATAGGTCTGTAACAATCAAATGTTATTATCGTAACGTAACGCTCCAGCGTAACCGTTACATCACAAAAATATCGTCACAATGATTTTTTCCTCTCATAGCTTCTATAAAGAATGTTTTTTATGAAAAAAAAAACACAATAGTTCAGATGCTACACAGCATCCTAAATTATTTTCTCTTACGTTTCCAATCAAAACGAACACCCCAGTCCCTTAAGGGTACGACAAATCATATCGCGTCTCGCGCCTTAAGCGGTATTTATACGGGCCTTAAGTGATTTGTGGGACGCGGGGTGCAGAACAACTCTTTTGTGGGGTTCCCGCGGTGGATTGGAAAAACGTTTTACTGAGCTCGGACAGGAAAAAGTTTGATATATGTCGCATTTTTTTTTATCCGATTGAAGTAGCAAACGAGCATGCAATCCACCTGATGGTAAGTGGTCACTGCCGTATGGATATCTGTAAGCAACTTCATATAAAACATGGGTTCTATCTGAAGTCAATCACAGATGCGTTGCTACTCCCGAGGACTATGATGGTCGCCTCATGTGAAAGTGATCCGGCAACCACACCCTTCCATCGAAACGTAAGAAATGCTTCACGCTATAAATACGCGTGGCATTGCCTCCCCGGTCGAACTACATTGGTTCTACCACCTGATTTTATAATGACATCTTCGTATATTTTTCACTGTCCCATTTCCTGCTTATACTCATTTTTTTATTAGGTACTAGTTGACCCGGCGAACTTCGTTCCGTCTTTAAGTCAAAAATCTAAAATTATCAGTGTTCCTCCACTATATTGTGAATAAATTATAAATTAAAACCCTTTTCTTTAATCACCCTATCTGTTAAACAAAAACTGCATTAAAATCCGTAGAGTAGTTTTAAAGATCTAAGCATACATAGGGACAGAAGCGACTTTGTTTTATACTGTGTGGTGATGCCAACCCATTATTCTCGCACTGCTGGCCACGGGTCTTCAGAATGAGAGAGTTTTAGGCCATAGTCCACCGCGCTGGCCAAGTGCATACCTACAGGCAGCGGGAATCGACTTTGGTTTATACTATGTGATGATTATTTCTTATTAATTGACATTCTATACTTAACTAGCTGACCCGGCGAACTTCGCTCCGTCTAAGAGTTAAAATCTAAAATTATCAGTTTCCTCTACTTGTATAATGGATGTTTTATACATAAAAACCTTTCTCTCGAATCACGCTATCTATTAAAAAAAACTTCATTAAAATCCGTAGCGTAGTTTCAAAGATCTAAACATACATAGAAACAGACAGCGCGTAGCGACTTTGTTTTATACTATGTAGTGATTGATTACCTGTTCAAAATTTTCTAATTTTTTTTTTATATTTTTAACAGAACCCCAAGTTTTAAACCCGGCTCACGCTTAACCGATTCAAAGCCTATAACTCTGCCGTGACATTAAGACGGGCGTAACTTTTTCTATATATATTTCGTAAAGCAGATTTATAAGGAAGATACTTTGTAGCTCTCGTGAGAAAACCACCTTGGAAACTAATATGTCTGTCCATTACAAGTTGAGCTGAGACAAATCGATACAAAAGATGTTAGGGTACTGTTTTAAAATGAGCGAGGAATAAGCGAGTTCTTTGCATATTGTCTCATTGCTTGGCAAAGGTGTTCTCATTGATTAAGAGGCCATAGTAGAATTACCCATGTAAAAACAAGATGGTAAAAAAATGTACTTGAAAATGAAACTCAGTGGATTTTTCTTTTACAAATCTATTAAGTTTCTTGCCGGATCTTCTCAATTGAGGTCGTGTTCCGATCCGGTGGTAGTGTAAGAAAAAAATGTGTAAATGACAATTTGTAAGTGCCCCCGTGGGCGTCGTCAACCCATTATTGTCCCACTGCTGGCACGGGTCTTGTCTCAGAATGAGAGTTATAGGCCATAGTCCACCGCGCTGGCCAAGTGCGAATTGGTGGGCCTATGCAAATAAAGACATTTCAGTACAACCTGCTGGACAAGTGCGGATTTGCAGACTACATCCACACCTGTGTGATTTTTTGACATCGTCGTTGTGAATATCTCAGGATGTCTCCTTTCGTTAAAACAAATGTTAATTACTTCCTAATATGTATATTAGTATATTATTGAGCAGTGATAGCCTAATGGTTGAAACTTGCCCTCTCGATCGGGAGGTCCGAGGTTCAAACCCAGGCATGCACCACTGATTTTTCTGAAATTATGTGCGTATTAGAAATTAATTATCACTGCTTTTCGGTGAAGGAAAACATCGTGAGGAAACCTACACACCCGAGAGTTGTTTAAAAAAAAAAAGTTCTCGGAGGTGTGTGAAGTCCACCAAATCGCACTTGGCCAGCGTGGTGGACTATGGCCTAAACTCTCTCATTCTGAGAGAAGACCCGTGCCCAGCAGTGGGACAATAATGGGTTGACGAGATGTATATTAGAAGTTAAATAGAAGCCTGGGCTTTGGGTTTTCGGACCTCCACTTGAGAGGCGAAGTTTGTACCTATTCCGTATCTATCCATGTCCCTGCGTTACGATATCCCTGCTTCTTGTGAGAGACTTAATGCGGTCTTGGAGTTGAGAGCACCAAGAGTGGTAGATCTAACCGTGCTTATCCCTGTAGTTCCGGGATCAGAATAGGGCTACGGTATCCCCTGCCTGTCGTAAGAGGCGACTAAAAGGGACTTCCGGGATTGCGGGCGGTAAGAGTGGGAGCTCGAACCGTCCTGCCAAGCGACCCCGTGTAGGACGACGGCATGCGTGGCCACATACTATCGTAAACACCAGGGAGGCGCACTGAGTACAATGCTCACTGGGAAGAGCCCGAAGAGGGCATCGCGCTCGGAGGGTACCGGCAGCGGTCCGTTGGAGATCCCGGTGTCCTCCACACAGAGCCGAGGATGACCACCTTATAGTGAGGTAAAAATCCCACATAACTCGGCGTTGCTCCCACGGCGCTGGGTACCTTTCGAAGGTTTCCCCCTAGATATCAAAAAAAAAGATCTAACCGTGCTGCCAGCGATCCCGGACAATGCTTACGACGGTATGTTTGACCCATACAATCGTAAATGGTGGGATTAAACGCCCATGTGGGTGGAGCCGAAGGGGCAACGCGTTCAGAGGACTCCGAATGCTTTTCTTTGAAGATCCATAAGTCTACGATAACGGTACTTCTATATATCCCTTATTACCCATTTTGATGTCTGGCGATAAGCTCTGACTCCGATCTATATGCCGATAGAAGAAGTTTCAGGAATATGCCTGGAAAATAAAAAGATGTAGTGATTTTGGAATATCAGTATGTATAATTATTATAACTAGTCGCCCGTCGCATCGGCCGAAATTCGACCGTAATTTAAATTAAAAAACTAAACTTCATATTGTCCAAATTAGTACGAATATTTCTCTAATTCAAATCAAATGTCATCTGACATTCTTGACGTTGTGTCTTTTCATAGTAAGACATTGAATGTTCTATTTCATTTACTAAGTACATATGTGTTTGTGACAAATGCAAGGCAGTGTGTGTAATGTGTTTTTAGTTGATTTTATGTACAATCAATTTGGGTAACATTGAACAGCGGTGTAACTTTGAACAAAGTTGTGAAAAAAATATGATAATTTATTACATGGAAACTTCTTGTTGTTTTAATATCGTACCTGCGTAAAATGGTTTGCCAAAATGTTGTAATAGCAATGAAAGTAAAAAAAGGTACCTGTCAATGTTATAATTTTAAAAAATACCGCCCTTTCCGTAGTGAAGTTGTTGCAAGTGTTTGATGCTTCATTTTGAAATAGCAATTATAATATAAAACTTACCGTAAACAGGTGTGTTTTGGTGTTTATTTTTAAAATGTATATTGTATATTATTATTTTGAAACTGTACTATCCGTATCCCATGTTGAATATTGCGTAAAACTGTTAAACTTTTGACGACGTCGAAATTGGATGTTATATGGGTAACTTTGAACGGTTCAAAGTTACCTGTATCATAAAAAAATATTTTTTTCGGAGGCTCAGGGTCGCTCAGCGTGCTATGAAGAGAGTTATGCTCGGAATTTCGCTACGAGACATGATTCGCAACGATGAAATCCGTAGACGAACGAAGCTTACCGACATAGCTCTCAAAATTAGCAGGCTGAAGTGGCAATGGGCCGCCACATCGCTCGTAGGACCGATAACCGATGGGGAAGAAAGGTCCTCGAGTGGCGACCATGTTTAGGCAAAAGGAGTACCGGTCGCCCCCCTACCAGATGGACCGGTGACCTGAAGAAGACAGCGGGAAACCGTTGGATTCAGAGGACACAGGACCGGTAGGAGTGGCGCCATTTAGGGGAGGCCTATGTTATGTCCATGTTCCGTCCATCCTTTTTTTTTTTTGTTTTCGAGGGGGAAACCTTCCAAAGGTACCCGATGTTCCGTCCATCCAATGGATGGATGGAATAAATAATCAAAAAAAAAACTAGTATTTTATTTTACCACCAAATTGATCGACCTTGATTCATATGGAAAGACCAAGTTTTCTATTGTATTTATATATCAAAATAAATGTATTTTTTATAGATTTGGTTTTAATTAACAAAAATATGTTAATTAATTTTACTCAGACCTTAAAATATTCGATTAATGACGGATTTTATATCCTCAAAAAATTATATTCAAAGTTACCCAAAACTAAGGATAACTTTGAATTTGAGTTTTAGGGGTAATTGTGGATAGTTTAATTGTTTTCTCCGTAAATTTATTGTGTTAGATTAATAAACCAGCTAAAAAGGACACTATTCATTTAATAAAAACAAGGTGCAATAAATATAAAACAGATTATAATATCACAAATATTGTAAAAAATGTTCAAAGTTACCCAAATCGAGTTTATGAAAAATGCATTATTTGAAAAAAATATTAACATTCTGCACTCCTTCTCTACGTCCACTATAACCGTGCGAAATTTCATACTAATCCGTCCGCGGCATATTACTTAAAAATCCGTCACAAATTTTTGCTTCACGTATTAATATAATAATTTCCTCTGTAAATTCCACAAGTGTTTGATTTGTATACTAAATACACTGACATCATATTTGTTCTCTTGTTTTAAATCTCATACAGACACCTAGTGTTCAATCTCTGTGCCTCTGCAAAATATCTAAGTAATCACTGGACCAATATACAGAATAATCACATACATGCTTGATGTGGGTTTATAATGCAAACAATGTTCTGTAACTTAAGTTTTGCTAGCAAACGAAGCAGATTTATTTTTCATTTTCATTTCATACATTGCATACATTTCTTCGTGAATATTTTAAATAATATTCAGTAAGTTAGTGCCTGTTGCAGCAGTGAGCATTTCGCATCAAGTGGTCGTCTTGATCGTTTGCTTCTTCCATATTTTCATATATATAATTCTCGTGTCACTGTTTTTGTTGCCATACTCCTCCGAAACGGCTTGACCGATTTTATCCAAATTTTATATGCTTATTCAGTAGGTCTGAGAATCGGCCAACATCTATTTTTATGCCCCTTAAGGGTTGTCCACCCTTAACATTTTTTTTTATTTTTTATATGGCACGTTTAGGCAAAAGGAGTACAGGTCGGCCCCCCTACCAGGTGGACCGATGACCTGAAGAAGACAGCGGGAAACCGTTGGATTCAGAGGGCACAGGACCGGTTGGAGTGGCGCCATTTAGGGGAAGCCTATGTCCAGCAGTGGACATCAAAGGGCTGATGGATGGATGGATATGGCAAAACAACGTTTGTCGGGACAGGTAGTATTTTCATAAAAATCTAAGGCGTTCCAACTCAGTACATATGTGCAGCCAACCGCAGATAAAATAATCTTATCTGGAGTTACAGCATCACAGGTGTTCATGCAGCAATGGTGAGCATATCATATAAAAGCTTGTCGCGAAGAAATGAAATGAAATGTCTTTATTTTGTATAGGCCTACGGGGGCAATTACAAATTGTCAGTTACATTTTGTTTCTTACACTACCACCGTATCGGAACACGACCTCAACTGAGAAGATCCGGCAAGAAACTCAGCGGGTTTGTCTTTTTTCTTATTTATATCCATCTTTTTTTTTATATAATTACAATCAATTTTTTTTTCATGGTAATGAAAGAAAGAAGGAAACCACAGACCTAGATCTGAGTAAATCTTGTGTGGACAATCTCCCGACAAGCTTTTATATGATAGAAAATTGTAGAATACAACATAATGATGCGTTTGACATTATTAGTGCATTGAAGTAAAAGCTTGTTTTGAAAATATCTTTATAACAATATTATAACTATTGGCGAAACCACTGAAGTGATAACATCGTATAATTCAATGGAGCTGGCTGCACGCACCAAAAACATGACTCATGCGGCGTTACCTCGCTCTGAGGCGTTCCATTTAAGGCTTGAAGTGCAAGCGAGAGCGTGGAACGAGCGACAAAGAGGCACAATTGGCTTCCGCGTTCGGCAGCGTCGACATCTGTCTCTCCCCTACTTGAGTGAGCGATGCGTCCGCGTGGACAGCTGCTATTCAAATTCAAATTCAAATTCAAATTCAAATTCAAATTCAAATTCAAATTCAAATTCAAATTCAAATTCAAATTCAAATTCAAATTCAAATTCAAATTCAAATTCAAATTCAAATTCAAATTCAAATTCAAATTCAAATTCAAATTCAAATTCAAATTCAAATTCAAATTCAAATTCAAATTCAAATTCAAATTCAAATTCAAATTCAAATTCAAATTCAAATTCAAATTCAAATTCAAATTCAAATTCAAATTCAAATTCAAATTCAAATTCAAATTCAAATTCAAATTCAAATTCAAATTCAAATTCAAATTCAAATTCAAATTCAAATTCAAATTCAAATTCAAATTCAAATTCAAATTCAAATTCAAATTCAAATTCAAATTCAAATTCAAATTCAAATTCAAATTCAAATTCAAATTCAAATTCAAATTCAAATTCAAATTCAAATTCAAATTCAAATTCAAATTCAAATTCAAATTCAAATTCAAATTCAAATTCAAATTCAAATTCAAATTCAAATTCAAATTCAAATTCAAATTCAAATTCAAATTCAAATTCAAATTCAAATTCAAATTCAAATTCAAATTCAAATTCAAATTCAAATTCAAATTCAAATTCAAATTCAAATTCAAATTCAAATTCAAATTCAAATTCAAATTCAAATTCAAATTCAAATTCAAATTCAAATTCAAATTCAAATTCAAATTCAAATTCAAATTCAAATTCAAATCAATCAAATTTATTTATTTTGGAATAACACACATGCGTGTGTAACACTTTAGTTATTTTACAATTCCAAACAAACAAGAGAACTTGAACTGTAATCCGTGGCTGGAACCATTCTATTAAGCATTGTCGAAACGCCTGTAGCAGGAGGTCCCGCTCTTCCTTATCATATATGTATTTATACTAGTCGCCCGTCGCATCGGCCGAAATTCGACCGTAATTTAAATTAAAAATCAAATGTCATCTGACATTCTTGACGTTGTGTCTTTTCATAGTACCTAAGACATTGAATGTTCTATTTCATTTACTAAGTACATATGTGTTTGTGACAAATGGAAGGCAGTGTGTGTAATGTGTTTTTAGTTGATTTTATGTATGAAAAATGCATTATTTGAAAAAAATATTAACATTCTGCACTCCTTCTCTACGTCCACTATAACCGTGCAAAATTTCATACTAATCCGTCCGCGGCATATTACTTAAAAATCCGTCACAAATTTTTGCTTCACGTATTAATATAATAATAACTATGTTAATACAGTATTATTATTATTTACATGTATTCGTCAAGTATGAAGTGCAGTACAATGAATGTGGTGTGAAAGTATTTTCTTATGGCGTTGTCTCGTTGAACTATCATTAGTAAACCGACGTTACAGACAATCGATTTTTTTTATATAGTCTTATTTTATGGTGCATCAATGCACCCTCCCATAGCGTCAAAGTTAGGGCAGGTCTGGATTTTTGATGTACAACGTATTTACTTGTTATTATAAAAAGCCCTTTATCCACCCATATTATAAAGGGGCTTACAGACAAAACGTCTAGCTTTAATCCAACGCCGCCGCGGGGCGCCATTGTTCTGCATTCTCAAAAAGGCTGTTGCGACTTTTTTGCAATATTATGTTGATGGAACTGTCTGGTAAAAGTTGTATTACCGGGGGATGCTTTAAGGGGTAAATAGGCGGACAAATGAATGGTTTTTTATATAGCTAAAGCAACGTAACTGATAGTAATTGGTCGGTGCCGTTAATCTGTAATAAATAGGCGTTGTATATGACGTCAATCATAGATGCGTTGCTGCTCTCGAACTAAGATGATCGCCTCATATGAATGTGGCGGCGACCTTACTCTTCTATCGAAACGTAAAGTCGTTCGTGAAGTACAGGCAAGAATTAGTTTTTGGGTAACCCTGTCGACAGAATAGAACTACGGTACCCTCTGCCTGTCATAAGAGGCGACTAAAAGGGGCTTACGGGGTTCCGGGCGGGAAGAGTGGGAGCTCGAACCGTCCGGCCAAGCGAGCGGAAGGACGGCGGTATGTGTGGTTGCATACTGCAGTAAAGACCAGAGGGTGCGGTGAGTTTCACGCCCACCAGGGAAGAACCCTATGAGGCAACACGC
The DNA here is from genome assembly GCA_949699795.1 of Spicauda simplicius. Taxonomy (NCBI): domain Eukaryota; kingdom Metazoa; phylum Arthropoda; class Insecta; order Lepidoptera; family Hesperiidae; genus Spicauda; species Spicauda simplicius. The sequence goes on from OX453085.1 coordinate 8,942,261, forward strand.
TGAGGACACCGGCGGCGGTCAATTGGAGTTCCTGGAGTCCTCTTCGCAGCGTCGAGGTCGGCCACCGGGGGGTTTTAGTGCGATTATAACACATAACCCGCGTCGCTCCCACGACGTCGGGTACTTTTTGAAAGTTTCCCCCTCGAAAAAAAAGGTACCCCTGTCGAAATAAAAGTAGGACCTGTGTCGGTGGATGAGTGGGTTGCTGACTTTTTTTTTATTTCACTGAAGTAGCAAACGAGCACGCAGTCCACCTGATGGTAAGTGGTCACTGCCGCCCATGGACATCTGTAATCAAATTCATATAGAACATGGGTTCTATCTGAAGTCAATCACATATGTGTTGCTACTCCCGAGGACTAAGATGGTCGCCTCATATAAAAGTGTACCGGCAACCACACCCTTCCATCGAAACGCAAAAAATACTTCACGCTAGAAATAGGTGTGGCGGTGGTACCTCCCCGGTCGAATTACACTGGTTCTACCACCTGTTAAGCTAACTTGTGTATGAGGCTTGTCGTCATTATTGTCCCACTGCTGGACACGGGTCTTCTCTCGCAATGAGAGAGTTATAGGCCATAGTCCTGCGCTGGCCAAGTGCGAATTGGTGGACTGAGATGGACTGGCGTATGAGGCACTTTAATCTTCAAGAGTGAGCCATGCATCTGTGATTGACTTTAGTAGAACAGTTAAATAAGTTGCATACTCATGTCCATGGGCGGCTGTGACCACTTACCATTAGGTGGACTGCTCATTCACTACTTTTACTTTATATTTATTACAGTAATTAACATTTTATAGACATAGACAAACGTAAAAAACGTTGTATACACAGCTAATGACGTGTTCTCTAGCCATTTTTATTACAAAAATATTTTTCAAAAAAGGCAAACGACGGAGTATGATTACGGAACACAAAACGTGCGGCGGAGTGCATAAAGAGAAACATAAAACAGCGGCCGCCGTTCGAACCCGGGCGGGGACAATCTGGGTAGGTTGAGAGCTGGCGACGAATAAATGAACGCTGTCTGAAATGTTATGTAATTTCTACAGTTTCTACACGCTTAGCCTTATACTGGGATTTTCTCCTGTATCGTGGGTAACTCACACACAAAGACGAATACAGAAACACCCAGACCCATAACAAAAATCTAAATTCGTGATTCCAATGGACACACAAAGATGAATACACAAACACCCAGACCCAGAACAAGAATCTAAATTCGTGATTTCCATAGACACACACAGATGAATACACAAACACCAAAAACACGAATCTAAAGTCATAACTCAGACACTTGTCTAGCCGGGAATTGAACCCGGAACCCACCGCGTATTATAGTGGTTGGTACCCGCACCGCCACGCCGATCGTCATAATTAACCTAATTAACATAATTTCTATTTTAAACGTAGAAAACGTTAAATAAACAGCTAATGACGTGTTCTCTAGCCATTTTATTACAAAAATATTTTTCAAAAAAGGCAAACGATGGAGTATGATTACGGAACACAAAACGTGCGGCGGAGTGCTTAAAGAGAAACATAAAACAGCGGCCGCCGTTCGGACCCGGGTGGGGACAATCTGAGTAACCTGAGAGCTTGCGACAAGCTTTCCTATGGTATACTATTGTAAAAATAATTGTCATCACCGATCCTATCAAAAAGTAGCACCTTTTTGATAGGATCCTTTTTTTATTTGACTGAAGTAGCAAACGAGTATGTATTCCACCTGATGGTAAGTGGTCACTGCCTTCCATGGACGTCTGTAATCGACTTCATACAGAACATGGGGTCGCGGTGAATACGTCACTCATGACGTCATGACTTACGCCACGCGAAGCTCAAGACGACCCATCTAATAAGGTGGAAGTGATGGTTCCACTAGAGATTATGTCAGTATCGCTCACAAGCTAGTGGAACGGGAAAAACTGCGGTCGTGAGCGTCTAATCGAACGCACCATATAAAAACACAACGTCAAAATGACAGATGTCTTTGTCAAAATACCGGCTATTGCTTTTAAATGCACTAGTTAATTAAACCCCTTTTTACCTTTGGATTTATTTAAAATAACTTTATAGATTACAATTTAAATGAATTTACACCAATTCGCACTTGGCCAGGTCCACCAATTCGCACTTGGCCAGCGCGGTGGACTATGGCCTAAACTCTCTACTTCTGAGAGAAGACCCGTGCCCAGCAGTGGACCAATAATGGGTTGATGGGGAAATGAATTTAAGAAATTTTCTCTAACTCCCTCATATCTGAGGAAAGATCCGTGCCCAGCAGTGGGACAATAATGGGATGACGAGAGAAGCAATATTCGTGCTTCTTTGGAAAATATCAAGTTTAGTTTTTTAGTTGAGCTACGGTCGAATTTCCACCTTTGCGATGGTTTAGTTTCTTAAAATACGAAATCATACCCAACGTCTACTTTCCTACCCATCTCCTAGACTAGAGCATTATGATCAAAACGCAGCTCTCAGAGCGCCAGACAGTTCTGTAAGGACTTGTTGATATCGTACTAATGTAACAATACATTTTTACATTTTAACCCGTGTATTTTGTATATGAACTAGTTTTGATAGAATGTCGTCTGTTTGTCTGTGTGTTGAGAAAATTTACAGGAGATTTTTGTCAGGAATGTTCTTCGATGGTACTTATCGCACCTTCATTACATAGTATAAAACAAAGTCTATATAATATTTTGTTAACCTCGTATGTACACAATCACTTTTAAAACTTGTATATAATTGGTTTGACTTATTTTTCGTTAGTTGTGGTTGTCTATAATTGGAAAGACGCCTGATATGTTCTTTTCCCTTGGTTATATAATCTTAGTAATGTGTACTTTCCGGCGATCCTTAATAAATAATAAAAAAATAAAGTCGATTCTCGCTGTCGGTCTCTATGTATAAAAATATCTCACACACAGCATGCAGATTTTTCTGCCGACTGTATAATTTTATCTTGAATTTTTGGTCCCAATCGACCCATACAAAGACGTTATTGCCATAAGGGACCGCGGTCCCTTTTCCGAATGGTCCCTTTGGACTCTTAGATCTTTAAAACTACGCTATGGATTATAATGCAGTTATTTTAATAGATAGAGTGATTCAAGAGGAAGGCTTGCATGTATAATACATGTATAATATAGTAGAGTACTCTGATAATTTTAGATTTTTGACTTTTAGGCGGAACGAATTTTGCTGGGTTAACTAGTTATTGATAAAAAGAAAAACTAATATCATTTGGACGCAATTGGGTAAAACTAAATTTTTAACTTACAGGCAGAACCGTGCGCTTGCATTAGTGTTAAAATGCTCCTACGCTAAAGAAAGTTATATTTAAATGAGTGAAAAATGTCAGCAAAACTATTTCGAAGTACAATGTCGGTGTAGTATAAGTAAAAAAAGGCTAAGTGATTTTAAATTACTTGTGGCTACGTGAAATGTCGTCAACCCATTATTGTCCCACTGCTGGGCACGGTTCTTCTCGTAATGAGGGAGTTTTAGGCCATAGTCTGGGCAAATGCGAAATGGTAGAGTTCACACAACTTTGAGAACGGTTCTTTATTAACTTTCAGTTCAAAAATTTTCCTCACGATGTTTTCGGCACCGTAAGTCAATAGTTAATTAAATAGTTAGTTAAAAAAAAAATAGTTATTTTTTAAATAAAATACGTATTATTTTAATAATTACTAGTCACCCGTCGCAACGGTCGAAATTCGACGGTAATTTAACTTAAAAAACTAAACTTCGTAGTGTTCAAAGTAGCTGGAATATTTCTCAATTAATAAATTATATGGATTTTATTGATTGAAATCATACATTAAAGGTAAAAAGAGGTTATAATTATCCAAGCTGAATTTAAAAGTAATAGCTGGTATTTTGACAGACATCTGACATTTTTTAAGTTATGTGTTTTCATAGTAAGACAATGAATGTTTTATTTCGTTTATTATTTACTAGCTGTACCCGCGGCTACGCCCGCGTGCAAATCAATGTATCGCAAAGTTTTTCCCGCGCAAATCTCCACTCAGTGGGAATTCTACGATAAAAGTATTCTACATGTTGTTCCATAACATTTTCTATAATAAAAAACCCGTAAAAATTGGTTTAGCCGGTCAAGGATTACCCGAACAAACACTGAGTGAAAAAACGAATTTTAAGTGTGTATTTGTGGGTAGGTGCATATTGTTATGTAAAATGTTATGAAAATAAGACAAATCAGAATATCGTAAACCCCTTTTTTGAACCAATTTACAGTCTTAGTGGTCACATTAACAATATCGGAATACATCTTTTCAAACAACGCCTCCACATTTAAACCAAAGCGCATCGATTATAAAGATGGATTTTCACTTTTATGAATTGAAAAATACTATTATAAGTAATTTTGGTCCTTTTAAATTTCTGAGTAAGATTACATATAGGTAAACCTACTTTTAACATTAATTTGACAACCTAGACGACCCGCGTTGCGGAGCAGCTACCACACCCGGTTCGATTCCCGGCCAGACAGGAATCTGAATAGATTCATGTTCTGGGTCTGGGTGTTTCTATATACGTCTTGTGTACTTGTGTACCGGGAGGCGGGTTGAAGGAATCCAAAAATTTTGTTGGATAATGTCTTCGATCTCGATGGCTGTATCTACAGGATCTTCATCCCAAATAGTCAAATAACAATCCCGCATTGAATTTCCAGTATTTCTTCGATTTGAAATATAAAAATGTTAGAGAAATCGTTGCTACAAATCTTGAGTGGACGCTCAAAGGCGAATAGGCAGGCATTATGACCGCTTTTCAAAAGTGTGGGCGCAACGCTGGACGACGCCACGGCAATAGCTATTTTTCTATCAGATCTTATATTTTTCGCTAATAGTAAATTTATTAAACGTTTTACCCGTGCCCCCTAGTGCATCTAACTAAAACTAAAAATCTAATGACAGTATCAATGATACGTAAACTAATTTTGGTTCTACTAACATTTAAGCGGCGCTCAGGTATGTTTATAGTTTATCTTTATTAAGCCTTGTTTGTGGTTCATTACATTAAAATTTGAATTTGTCGGCAAGGTAAATCCAAATTATTTTACTACTTTTACCTGACAGAGGTTAAACCTCTATTAATTTCATATAAACTTTGTGACACATTGATCCGATACTAAATAATTTAAAAATGAGCTGGTTATTAAAAAAATAATACTAAAATTAGTATTTATGAAAACTACAGATTATAACAATAATAATAATAATGTGCATAAGACAACTGGATTCGAACCCCAGACCTCGCGTTTCTAATCCGCCCGACTTGGCACCACACGGCTATCACATTTTAATAACAGATGCGAAATTCACATACTTATGAATTAAGAACATCATCTATTTTGGCTTATTTTGACATACTTTGTTATTCTAAAATTAATTTAATATATTTTGTTATTTAAATGCATGTTTTCTATAACATTATTTAAAATGAACATATCATAAATATAAAAAGAAACAATAATGTTGACCTCGCCCGTTTGTTATTAGAGCCAAGTGTTCATCAATCATGCTTCAATATTCATAAATGCAATTATTTATCACAAAAGTTGCAAAAGCTTCTTTATATTAATAATTCATGATATAATTGTTATATCTTATTTAGATACTGATCGACTTATTAATGTTAGTATTTTGCTTAAAAGACTATCAATTGTATTTTGTCCTTAATATTTATTTTCTGTAAAAATGTACGGGTGTGGTCAATAACGTAACTTTATTTATGCAATAATAGTTAAGAAACTATTTATGTAACATGAACATGGAGTGACAAATGGAGTCGATAATTTTATTTTGAAACAATGTTAAAAAAAATTATCGCTTTTGAATTATTGGATTCGAATAACTATTTTACTATAATAGTATGACGCGCCATCTGTTATCAATTGGGAATCCCTGTACTCTAAGAGCGATTTTACATTAGGTCGCAAGATGCGCGGCCGCAGCGCGTCAACGGATGCTTTTTTATTAATGAAATATTTCATAAATTCATAAATTAAATTAAAATCAATTTGAATCACATCTATTTTTATGATAATTGATAGTTACAAATTTATACGTATTATTTTTGAATGAATTCAAAATGGCATCCGGGCGGCCATGATGGCTACTGTCATGTCACACTACTGTCATGTCACACATGTTTAATTTAACAAAATACGCGACAATCCGAATTTTACGGATATATGTTGTCGACTCGAAATCAATGTTTTTTTATGTTTTATTATTTAGATAAGGTTTTAAGTAAGTCTATCGTACCCCTTGACGAACTTGTCAATAAGGGATTTTGTCAAAAACTAACTTCCATACAAACATTTATGCCCTATTTTAACGATTTCAACCCATTTTTTTCGATAAAAAGCAGCCTATGTCCTTTCTCGAGGTCAACACTATCTGTGTGCCCAATTTCATAAAGATCGGTTCAGTTGTTTAGGCGTGAATAAGTAGCAGACAGACAGACAGACAGACAGAGTTACTTTCACATTTATAATATTAGTAGGGATGATGATACACGTTATACACGTTATACAAGAGCTGTGATAGCCTAATGGTTGAAACTTGCCCTGTCAATCGGGAGGTCCGAGGTTCAAACCCCGGCACGCACCACTGATTCATGTGCGTATTAGAAATTAATTGTCACTGCTTTTCGGTGAAGGAAAACATCGTGAGGAAACCTACACACCCGAGAGTTCTTAAAAAAAAAAAGTTCTCGGACGTGTGTGAAGTCCACCAATTCGCATTTGGCCAGCGCGGTGGACTATGGCCTAAAAACTCTCATTCAATGGGTTGACGACGATACACGTGATGTAGTATGTTTGTGTCAAATGCAAGGTAGTGTGTGTAATGTGTTTTTAGTTGATTGTATGTATGTTTTATGCATTATTTGAAAAAATATTAGCATTGCGTAATCCTTCTCTACATCAACTATAACCGGGCGTAATTTCATACTCCTCCGCCTGCGTCAAGTATCTTAAAACCGAATTACAAGTTTTTGCTTCACGTATTTATAGATTTGTTGTAATTTGTATTCGATCCCTTTCATTTTCACAGCAATATCTCAATGACTAATCGCTTTTCAATAAACACCCGTAAATAAGACCCTAAACGAATTTCGGGTCAAAACTGACCCAAACAGTACCAAAAGCAAATTGAATGGAATATTTATATGGCATTGTATTTCACTCAGAGTACAAATTGATATGCTCTCTCGCTCTGTTAACGGTTGTGTGAAAGAGACGGAATGCAATTTAAGGCTTCACGTACAGTACGACATATGTTAGTAATGACTGCTTAATTTCGCGCTACGTGTTAAGGAGAAGTGCTATGCGAATAACTTTAATCAATAATTAAAATATCGACGAACAAAATTTCTAAAGAATTTAAAAACTGCTTATCGTGAGTACCATTTACGAGTACCATCTTAAAATATAATTCCGCGAGAACAGTAGACTAATTAAATTTAATTAATTTTTTACGACTAAAAAACATTTCTTTGTCATAATTAATTCATGACTTGAACATTATATGTGTATACTTACGTGTAATTATTTTTGGAAATAAAATAAATATCTATATTAATAGGTGAGGCAAAAACTTGTGATCCGTTTTTAAAATACTTGCCGCAGACGGAGGAGTATGAAATTACGCACAGTTATAGTTGATGTAAAGAAGGTTTACGCAATGCTAATATTTTTTTTTAAATAATGCATAGAATGTACATAAAATCAACTAAAAGCACATTATACTGCATTTGACGAAAACGTAAACGAAAAAGAACATTCAATGTCTTACTATGAAAACACAGAACGTCAAAAATATCAGATGTCTTTGTTAAAATACCCGATATTACTTTTAAATGCGTCTTAGACAATTAAACTGATTTTTACTTTTAACGGGTGCGTCGAAATAACTTGAAAATTATAACAATTTATTTGAATTTAAGAAATTTTTGTGCTTTGGACAATATGAAGTTTAGTTTTTTAATTAAAATTACGGTCGAATTTCGACCGTTGCGACGGGTGACTAGTTATAATAATTTAATGTTATCAAAGAAAATTACTTCGTAATTAATTTCGTAAAAAATTACTTTCAAATTTACAAACAAACTCAACTGAGAATATCCGGCAAGAAATTAGAGGACTTGTTTGTTTTATTTGGTAAAATAATTCGCTATAAAAAGTTAACAATAACAGCCGAGATAAGCTTTCTAGAAGAACTAGTTTTATATTCTTGCCTTATCGAAAAAATGTTTAAAAATATACGTGAATCAAAAAGTTGGAATTCCCTTTTAAATAAATTAAGCGGCCAAAGGAGTATAAAATTTGGCAGGGTTATAGTTTATATATATTGTGTGTATATAAAAAATATTAGCATCTTGCACTCTTTATCTATATAACACGCTTTCTACATTCATAGCCCCACAGTAGGATTTTCTCCTGTGTCGTGGGTACCATGGACACACATAAGACGACACAAACACCCAGACCCAGAACAGGGATGTAAACTCATCATTCAGGTACTTGTCGAACCCAGGACCCATTGCGCGTCAGACCGGTATGGTAACCGCTGCGCCACGCGGGTCGACAAAATCGTTCTTCCTCATTGTTTCTTTGACCGCAGGCGAATGCTTAAAAATCATTACCGTCTTGATGCAGTCGTGATGACGACATGGGGGTGATGACATGGGGTTCTTCAAGAAAGGTGCGAAAAGAGCTCTCCTTCACAGCCGGCCATGCATTGGCGACTCCTCTGGTGTTGCGAATGTCTATAGGCTGCGGTAACTACTTTCCATCAGGTAGCCCGTCTGCCTTATCGTTAGGTTAAATTATAAAAAAAAAGTCGTGTCAGATTTAGTCAAAAGCGCACTTCCCCTTAACACTAAACACTTAATATAATTCCCGCGCAGTATATTTAATTTCAAACACACGAAGTTTTGGGTAACAGTTAAAATTAACAGTAAGTTTCCTATACGGTTCATTACATATCGATTTTGGGTGTCAACCCATTTTGTTGAATTTATGTTCTAAAACACATACATGACAAGAAATGTTTATGAAAAGAAATAATTTGATTACTGAAACTCAAATTTGTAGTCGATTATATTGTTTTAATCTATTAATTAGTGAAGCAAAAACTTGTGGTGCATTTTTAAGTAATATGCTGTGGACGGATTAGTGTGTAATTTTGCACGGTTATAGTGGACGTAGAGAGAGAGTGCAGAATGTTAATATTTTTCTCAAATAATGCGTATAACTACATAAAATCAAGAAGAAACACATTACACACACTACCGTGCATTTGTCCCAAACACATAAATAATAAACGAAATAGAACATTCAATGTCTTACTATGAAAACACAAAACGTCAGAAATGTCAATTGTCTTTGTCAAAATACTCGCTATTGCCTTTAAATTCGGTTTAGCTAATTAAATGTTTTTTTATATTTAACGGGTGCGTTCAAAGTTACTTGAAAATTATTACATTTTATTTGAATTTGAGAAATATTCGTACTACTTTGGTTAAGTTTAGTTATTTAATTTAAATTACGGTCGAATTTCGACCGTTGCGACGGGTGGCTAGTAATTTTACTTAAATATTTTATATCTAGCAGAACCGACGCGGCTTAGTTCGCGCAGACTATAATGTAATCTATCCAACCATTATTTATTTATTTATTTATTTTTGATTACTTACATAGTTTACACCAATTATAATATAAAAATAACACAATTATACAATACGGAAAAGCTAAGTGCAACTACATTTATAAGCGAAGACTGCTTGCAAAAATGAGCGAGTAACAAGTAAGTCAAATGATAATAACAATAGTAATAAAGAAAAGAAAAAAACATTTTTTCTGCAATAAAATTAAATTTAAATTAAATTAAAATTAAACAGATTTTATATGTCAATATATTTTATGATATAATATGAATTTATTAATAATATATTTAAACTTGTAAATACTATCATTAAAAATGTCACTATTTATAAAATGTCATTATACATTTGATCACCACTCCTGGACATATCCTTCCCCCATCTGTAATGGGGATTTGGTCAATAGTCATAGCCAGCAGTGGGTATTGATGCTATTCCGATAGTAGTCCCAAAAAAATTAGCGACGACTGCTTTTAGTAAGGGTACACTGATCACTGTGCGGCGGCGGTGTCCAAGTATTTCGTGGATATTGATATGTTCTCTTATATTGTAGAACATTTTTTGTTCAATTATCAATAGGTATAGGTATTCTAGTAATAAAAAAATGTGTGCGTGTACTAGCGTACAGGCGTACACACTCGTAAGAAGTGAAACTTCTTTATGACGTTATTTTTCAAAAAATAATTTACTATATGCAACTTTACAGAAATTGGTTAAATAAAGTTAAATTAGATAAAGTTTAATATATTTATAAGGCTTTTATTAAACTTTATCTAATAATCTAATCTATAATAATCTATCTAATATCACGCGTGGTAGGGATAAGAAAAATATGGCGCGTAACGGAAAAAAAAAGATGGCGCGTAACAGAAAAAAGATGGCGTGTAACGGAAAAAAAAGATGGCGCGTAACAGAAAAAGATGGCGCGTAACGAAAAAATGTTACACTAAATTTTTTTCCAACCCCGATAAAGAAGTTTCACTTCAAATAGCTTATGATAATCAGGGATAATATAGCTTTCTAATGATGAAAGTATTTTTGAAATCGGTTCAGTAGATTTTAAGTTAATTCATGACAAATATACAGAAATATATATACAAAAATTCCATTAGATTAAATGATTTTGATTAAATTCATTAAGATGAAATTAATTATGTGAATTTGGTTAAATTCGTTAAGTGTCATCCATTGAAGCTAATTTGTCTGTAATAGAGGCTATTAATTACACTGCATAATAACTCTAACTTTATTATTAAAGATGTTTCGGTGCGTCCAGAAACCACTGGGATCTTTATTTTATAAGTACATGTCGGCGATTCTTCAGGGGTTACGGGGTCAGAGTCCATCACAATGAAATATCACACGAAGATAATTCCACAAGTTTATTCACACACAAAAGCGGCCATATTTATAGGCATTGTAGCGGTAATCACAATTACAACTAATAATTTAAATACTGAATAACAAATCTTATAATGTATTTAAATATTCGAAATTAATATTGTAATTAATTTTTAGTTACTCCAAATGTTTTATTCTACATAAATTTCATTTATTTGAATAAATAACTTCCTCCATTTCTTACAAGTTTACATAAATCGCTAACAGATGGCGCTGTCAGTAAAAATAGTCTAGAAGAGATTTACGTAAATAAGTTTTGTGAATACAAATAATTGTTTAATCAATATTTATAAATATTCCTGATGCATATTTAATAGCATAATAATAATAATAATTTGCGCCCATATACACGTCTCTAAAAAATTTAAACTTTTTATTCATTTACACTTCGGCGAGCACTTTCCGAAATTATAACGAAACGAGCTCACTAAAAACGTGGATTGTTCATTATTTAGCAGTTAAACGGTGGTATAATTCAACCCTTTGCGAGCACCTGAGATCTTTTAAATAAACCCCGCGACATATTTATTATGGGGGGTTAATATACAGAATGGAGCACTTAGTGTGACGTAAGGCTCTCGTTAGGGGTGAATTTATGTTATTCTAGTTTTCAATTAAGGGTATTTAAGGGCGTATCGGTTCTGAGGACGTTTGCGTTTTTTTTGGTTCGGTATTTTTTTATCTGACTGAATGCGTCTTTTTTAGTTCCTTCAAATTTTTCTATAATGAAGTAGCAAATAAGCAGTCCACCTGATGGTAAGTGGTCACTGCCACTCATGGACATCTGTAAGCAACTTCATATAGAACATGGGTTCTATTTGAAATCAATCACAGATGCGTTGCTACTTCCGAGGACTAGGATGGATACCTCATATAAAAGTGTGCCGGCAACCACACCCGTCCATCGAAATTCCAGGAATGTTTCGCGCTAGAAATAGGTGTGTTCGACCTTCCCGGTCGAACGGTTGGTGGTTCTACCACCTTCAGTATTATATGGTGCAAAATAAACAATATAAATGTATCAAATAAACAAAATACAGTACAAAATATCTTTTTTTACACCATAAAAAACAATAGAACAAAAATAGACACACATATTGAACGGTACAAGAGGCGGTCTTATCACTTAAATAGCGATCTCTTTCAGACAACCTAAATATTTCATCTCCAAGAGTAGGTAGGGTGTACAAAATAATAACATAACAATTTTGGTATGTCAACAGCTAATAATATACAAAAAAGCAAATAATATAAGACAAAAAATAGTTAAAGAATACGGGGTAACATAGGAAATGCATAGACAACGGATATAAAAGAAATTGAATAAAGAAGGAATATACATATATAACGAAGTGAAAGGTGAAATGTGAAGTCAGGTAGGCCAGGAGTCTTCATTATTGTCCTTTCTTGAAGATTTGAAGTAAAACACAGGAATAAACTTCTTCGATTTATTCACAATTGAGGAGGTCCGAACGCTTCTACGGTTAAACAAGAATCTTTTTCTACCGGCGTTCGCTCGCCTTTTTATAACAATGTTTGGTGGTGTGACAATAACAAATTTGTGGAGGGTAAACTAAATTACAATTCTAAAAATCATTAAATGTTGCTAATTCAATAAACAAACAATTTTCGATCTTTAAACTAACTAAAATAATTGTTATCGGCGACGTGTTTTTCATAAATACGCGGTGTGGCGCCGACATATATATAAATAGTAGATTAATGTATAAACACTATGATGATTCTAATTTCTTAATAATTTTCTAGAATCTTCTAGACGAAGGAGTGTCAAGCGAGCTGGCTGGACTGATTGGGTCAGACAAGATGAATGAGATACAAAGAAGCGAGAAATTGCGTGGTAAGTAATGTGACGGAGCTGTACCATACCGGTCTAACGAGGGTTCCGGGTTCGATCCTCGGCAAGACATTTGAATGATGAATCTAGATTTCCGTTCCGGGTTTGGGTGTTTGTTTTTGTCTTTGTGTGTACATGACACTTACGATACAGGAAATTATCCCAGTGTAGAAAGAGTTTGGGAGTGTACCCACACCCCCAAACAGATAATCTTCACGTTTTCTATACTCACAGTCCCACATTAGGATTTTCTCATGTGTCGCGGGCACCATGGACACACACAAGACGAATACAACACCCAGACCCAGAACATGAATCTAAACACATCATTCAGATACCTGTCTGGCCGGGAATCGAACCCGGGACCCATTGCGCGTCATGGGACCGGTATGGTAACCGCTCCGCCACGCGGGTCGTCAAGATAAAGGGACCTAAGACGAATTTTTTGGAAATACCTTAATTATGCTTGTATTTTGAAGATGATTATTCCCGCGTCTTCTCTGGTTTCTGTAGGTAGTGAACTGCGTATGTACATATCAGGGAAATAAAAAAAATGTTTTTGAAAGAGTAACAAACACAAATATATCCTTACACAATACACACTATCACATTTATAATATAGTAGCCGACCAGGCGAACTTCGTTTCACCTAAAAGTCAAAAATTTAAAATTATCTGTGTTTCTCCACTAAATTAAGCATCTATCTAATATATAAAATTCTCGTGTCACAGTTTTTGTTGCCAAACTCCTCCGAAACGGCTTGACCGATTTTTACCAAATTTTATATGCTTATTCAGTAGGTCTGAGAATCGGCCAACATCTATTTTTCTTTCCCTTAAGGGTTGTCCACCCATAACATTTTTTTTTATTTTTTTAATGGCAAAACAACGTTTGTCGGGACAGCTATTTATACATAAAAACCTTCCTCTTGTACCACTCTATCTATTAAAAAAACTGCATGTAAATCCGTAGCGTAGTTATAAAGATCTAAGCATACATAGGGACAGACAGCGGGAAGCGACTTTGTTTTATACTATGTAGTGATTAATAAGAAAACATTATTATAAAAAAAATATTTTCCCTTTAAGATTTGTGGTAATGCTATGAAACTTGAAATCACTTATTTATATTTGATATTTTATTTCCAGAGTTCTACAAAAAGTTACTGGAAACAGACGCACAAATAAGAAGATTAAAACAAGGATTAGAAGCTAACCGTATCGCAAATACAGACATTAATCATGATGTAAACACACTAGATAGATACAAAAGATCTGCGAAAGTTGTCGCTAAACATCGCACTTCAGGAAGTAATTCAAGAAAGAAAAACACAAAGAGGCAGAAGAAAGCTAATTCTACGAAAAACGTGAATAGATCAAAAAGAGATAATTTGGGATCCCCAGAAGGTTTTATTATTGAAAATAAAAGGGTTTTCGTTCAATACAAGCCAATACAAAGAATTCCAAAATGTTCGCACGCGCCAAAACAATCGCACTCACATGAGAAACACAGAAAACATCCGTTTTACCAAAACAGCCAACGTTTGGACGAACTGTTGGGACACATATTGGACAGGAATGTTCCCCAGATGATGACCAATCCGATGGCACTGGATGTTCTCTTTTCTAATAAAGTTAAATGCGGTCATACGACAAATGCCGATAAAGGAGAAGAAAGAACGACAAAAGCGATCTCTACAAACAAAGATGTAAATCAGAATGAGGGTATCAATAAGAATATTGAAGAAGTAATAAAAACAGAACGCGTTCCTTTAATGAACCAATATACTCTAAATGTAACAAACGACAAAGTCATGGAAAACGCTCATAATTCTCAAAATTCACGTAAGTCGTTGAAAGTTGAAAATAAGGATAAAGGCTTTCATGATCACAGCTCCAAGTTCATGGCTAAAATACATGAAGATAATCAAGTACGGACAACACTGAAAGGATATTTCGATGAAATGGACAAACAGTACAAAAGTGTGAATAATATAAGCCCAGAAATTAACTATGATAATTATAGAAAACTTTATAATCAGAATGTTGATTTTACGCATCAAAATGACATAAGTCGTGATAACGATAAAAGACTTGATGAAAATGATCGCGTTGATGATCAATACAATCGAGATATATTAAACAACAATTTACTTGAAATGATGATTGATAGAACAAGTACTGCAAGGAAATATGACATGAATTTGGATTACAATGATATTCTTTTTCCAGTTACATCTAAAATGCCTGCGTTACAAGGGTTAGGTTTTTTTAAATATTAATTATTATTTACTGTCGTAAGGATGTTAGATTTAATATTCTGAATATTAGTATATAAAATGCCCCAACAGCTTATATCTACTTAAACTTAGCTGTCTACTTCCGTCTACTCGTACGGCTTGAATTCCACGTGTAAAGCAATTCTCTTAATTTTAGCATCTATCTCAGTCTTCAAGAGTCACAACGCATTTGTGATCAACATTAGGTAGAACTCCTGTTCTAAATGGAGTTTATTCCAGATGTGATTTATTCTCATTGACTACTTAAATGAAAGTCTAGGCAAAAGGAGCACAGGTTACCCCCTCACCAGGTGGACCGATGACCTGAAGAAGACAGCAGGAAACCGTTGGATTCAGAAGACACAGGACCGGTTGGAGTAGCGTCGTTCAGGGGACGCCTATGTCCTCATAGGGCTGATAGATGGACTTAAATGTTATAAATAAGTTCTAATTAATTTGTCGTTAGTGTTTTGCATAATATATTTGATTTTTTGTTACATTTGTTGATCATGCTTTCTATATTTTTCGTTCTTATGTTCACTTGTAAGTCATAATCGTATATGAACTGTTTAAAATTATTTATTCCAAAAGATGTAGGCATCAACAACCACAATGTTAACCATAAAGTCTTTACAAACAGGAACGAGAATAATGTTCCGAAAGATAAAGATACAAATGAACAGAGAAGCAATAGTTATAATCTTCGTAAACTGCAACAAATTGATGAAGGCAATGAGGAAACGATAGCTTATGAAAACTTAAAAGAAGTGCTGGCTGACGATATGGAAGCCCATGATGAGATAGAAAGACAACTTGAGAGGAAAAAGAGGAATGTATGTTTAGACTGATATATAATAAAACATTAGAAATTACTTTCAACCAATAATATCCAATTTATTTTAACAATGACAGCACTCTTGAATGTCAATCATCGTACCTTCCCTTTTCTCACCTTACCTCAACGCCTTTGTAAGGTGGTAAAAAAGCTAATCTCTCTGAGTTTTCTGTCGGATCTTCTCAGTAGAAATCGTGTTTCGATTCGGTGGTAGTGTAAGAAATAAAACAGCGACTGACAATTTGTGCTTCCGTAGGCCTATACTAAAGAAAAAACTTTTCATTTCGCAGAATAACATACCAGATCTCTACAACCGGAATTGGAAAGGGTCAATACCTCTTTATCCGGATGAACTGAATGCTATAATACAACAAGCAGCTTTAGAAAGCATTAAAGTTCCAATCAAAACAAGAGATATAGTGGAAAATGATAGAAGGAACCAAATCAGCGATACACATTACATTGAAGAATATTTTGATAATAAATACGATAGATTGGTTGAAATGGCTCAAGCTTACAGTGATTACGGAGTTTTGGACAATAAGAAGGCATCTGTAGATCAGAAAGATGTTACTGTAACACAAAATGTGAATAGGCATAAATTGTCCGTGGAAGAAACGAGGTATCCTAACATGGAATTACAAGGTAATATATTAAAATAGCAATGATAGCCTAATGGTTGAAACTTGCCCTCTCAATCGGGAGGTCCGAGATTCAAACTCAGGCATGCACTACTAATTCATGTGCATATTAGAAATTGATTATTACTGCTTTTCGCTGAAAACATCGTGAGGAAACCTACACACCTGAGAGTTCTTTTAAAAAAAAAGTTCTTAGAGGTGTGTGAAGTCCACCAATTCGCAGTTGGCCAGCGCGGTAGACTATGGCCCCTGAACTCTCTCATTCTGAGAGGACACCCGTGCCCAGCAGTGCGATAATAATGAGTTAACGAGAGAGACGAGTGAGATATTAAAATAATATATGAACGTTACAAATATCATTCTACACTAATTACCCTACATAAAGACGAAAACATAAACACCCAAAACTAGAACAGAAATCTAAATTAATTACTTGGGCCTGTCCGCCCTGGGATCGAACCCGGAAGACTTTGCTTTATGAATTACTAGTTGAATCCTGCAACTTCGCCCGCGTTAACAAAAATCGATTGTCCCGTGGGAATAAGATATTTTCCCACAATAAAAAGTAGCCTATATGTAAATCCAGAGTATCAGGTAACTTCTTACAAAATTTTATGAAAATCGCTCAGCCGTTTAGACGTGAAGTAGTAAGAAACTACACACTCACAACGTTCTATATTTTATTCAAAGTAATTCATGTTCCGTTTTTAAGAAACTTGCCGAGGACAGTGGAGTATGAAATTTTGCACGGTTATAGTTTATGAAGAGAGGAGCACGCAATGCTTTTATTTTTTTCAAACATACATAAAATCGACTAATAACGCATAACACACACTACCGTACATTTGACACAAACACAAATATAATACGAAATAAACATTAATGACTTCTATGAAAAAATTAACGTCAAAAATCTCAGATGTCTTTGTCAGTATACCTACCCGTTATTGCTTTTAAATGCAGCTCAGTCAATTAAGCGTCTTTTTACCTTTCGGATATATTTAAAATTAATACAATTTAATTGAGAATTTGATAATATTCGTGTTACCTTGTACAATGTCAAATTTAGTTTTTGAGTTGAATTACGGTCGAAATTCGTCCGTTGCGACGTATGACTAGTGTTGATAAATCATCAACATCAATAAGATATTTAGATTTCTCAATAATTTGTGAGTAGTTATGTTAAAAGTAGTCGTGGAAGTAAGCTGAGTTATAAAGAATCTGAAGGATTTGAGATAATTACAATCAGTTGGATTGCACGCTCATTTGCTTGTTTTTCTTAATACTCAAGTCACTTATACTTTGTCGATTAAAGTAAAAAGTGTACAAAATACGTCTTTATTAATACTAAACAAATAAAACTCTACACAAAGTTATCATATCATTTAGAAAGTTGCAGTAAGTACTTAATTTTTATCATTTTTGCAGCTTCAGTGAAAATACTGCCGAAATAGATACCGAATCTTAAACAAACAAATATTTAATGTTTTAGGTACTCCTAGCAAATCAGAAGGTATACGATTCGAACTAAGACCAGGTAAATGCAGCAAATCTGGTATTTTTAAGTCCATTCGGAAACACTTTAAACTGAAGAATGTACCGAAAACGTCTCCTACCACCCAGATACCGTTCATACCAAGTTATAACCCCATTTTAAATCCTACGTCAATAAACAATCAATTAGTCAAAAGTAATGTGATAACAAAAAACCTGTACACTAAAAAAAGAGGACCGATGGCATTGCCAAGACGTGGATTGAAATCTGTTGCCTATATAGACGAAGATGATTTTGAAAATCGAGATGCAGGAATTGTTACTGATAATCTCAGTACAATCAGCTCTAAGCCTGTCATTGTTAATGAAACCGAAAAAAATACAGTCTCTGGAAATAATACTATTAAGAATTGTAATAGTCGTAAATCGGGTATGGGCGCAAGTGAATTCTTCGCTATGGTATCAGATT
Organism: Spicauda simplicius; assembly: GCA_949699795.1. Lineage (NCBI taxonomy): Eukaryota > Metazoa > Arthropoda > Insecta > Lepidoptera > Hesperiidae > Spicauda > Spicauda simplicius. The sequence goes on from OX453085.1 coordinate 8,960,940, forward strand.
GGTTTAATACGCTAGCTAAATTGTCTGAAGATACGACTGGATTAACCAATACAAGGTAACATGTTAATAATTTGATATTTTTTTATCTACAGGCGTACTTTTTTCTGTGAATAAAATCAATCGCAGATGCATTGCTACTCTCGAGGACTAACGCTAAGTACTCACGGAGCGATTTTCACCCGCGGCCGCCGCGGTTGCGGGCCCGCAGCTTCTGTAGGATGCAGATATAAATGTAAAAAATTAAAGCAATACTTACGACGCGTTTTTCGCCCGCGATGCGTGCGGTTGTTTGCGGCTCCCTCTGCACCGACGGGTAACCTGTAGAACCGCGCGGGCCGCGGGCAGCCGCAGCCGCGGCGGTTTGCGCCCGCGCGCTCTGCGATCAGTTGTCAGTAGTCAGGACCTCAACTAATGGTAAACCGCCCGTCTTGCGGTTTTCGCCCGCCACGTTTGCGGTCGATAATCGCAACCGCGACGGCAGCGGAACCGCAAATATAGGCGGTCTCGTGAGTTTATAAATAAAACCGCAGTTCCGTGACCGCGGCGGGCACAGGACAAAAACGCTCCGTGATTACGTAGCCTAAGTTGGTCACCCTATATAGACGTTAGCCAGCAACCACAGCTACCACGTGGTAAAAAGTAATTAAGAAATTATATTGTAAAGTAATACTTTAAAAGTTGTTGGTAATTGTTACGGACCTTTCTAGCTTTTTTTTTAACTGATTGAAGTAGCAAACGAGCATACAATGAAATGTAATATATACTAGCATACAATGAATAAATGCAAACACCCTGACCGGTATGTCACTGTCACCCATGGACACAACTTCAAAGGTTCTATCTGAAGTCAATCACAGATGCAGAATGCACTCCGGAGGACTAAGATGGTGCTCTCATAACAAAGTGTGCCGGCAACCACACCCTTCCATCGAAAAGCAAGAAATGCTTTACGAGGGAAGCCAGTCGCCAACTTGGTCTAATTTGGCACCCATTCAGATCCTTGGAGTCTGATAAACTCTGATACGATTCTAGCATGAAGAGAAATAATACTGAAGAAATAATATATCCATCATATGACTCGGATATGATCGAGAATATCGGACACAGGTCACGAGTGCTTTTGTCTTTGGAAGAGAAAAATGATTCTGTAAAGATAACTGACATAAAAGATGGAGAAGAAAGAAGTACTAAAGATAATTTGCAAGTTACAGGAACTGTCAAAACGGGTTTGTTAATTTGTATTTTTCTTAATGTTTTTATTATAGATTATTTGCTTATTGGTGCGGCTCCGCCAATCACAGCGATGGGTTAAGGTGTTCATATGGGCCACTATGTATGTGTTTGCTTAATTTCTGCGAAATTAAACTTTTTTACATGAAAGACACACATATTCACACAAATTTTCACTGCTTATATGGAAACATAGTAATTTAAGACAAAATTACTTACAATATAATTTTATTATACTATCGGTCAGTTTTCATACCGTAAAAAGTTTGGAATAAATAATATAAAGCTTATCCATACTAATATTATAAATGTGAAAGTCTGTTTGTTTCTCTTTCACGTCTCCACATTGCTATTATATGATATGGTTTCTATGCTGGGATATAGTTAGGAGGGGGGAGAGTGACGTAGGCTACTTTTTACCGCGCTCCCTCATTTCCATGAGAATATCGATGTTTTATTACTGGATACATATTTAGTAGTTCCAGACGTTGTTAATAAATGGCGTTAGTAAAATTCATTTGGAAGTTCTGCATCACGCTATCAAATGCTAATGTTAATTTCCTTTGACCGTGCGGGCGAAGCCGCGGGTAAGCGCTAGTTTCAAAATAAAATTGCCTGTATCAAGTATTAAAAATCAATCCTACATAATAACTAAAAATAAAAGTTTTATAATGCTAGCATACAAAAAATTACAGATACTGGTACTGTCGCGATTAAAGAGAGTATTAAAACTACAACCGTAGCAAATATTATTGTTAACGGGAACGATGTTAACAAAGATACTATTGAAAATAAAACAATTTCCAAAAGAAGCGCTGAACGAAATAACAAATTCTGGAACGACATTTACGATGATGAGTATGGAGTCAAAATTGATTATTTCGAAAAGCCTAGAATAGACAGGCATTCGTCGAAAAATAATTTTGTGAAGAGATCCAAAAATTGGATTGGAGGCAAAGTGAAGGATATTGCTAATAAGTTTCGTTCAACAAAAGGTGGCATCAGTGCTGTAACAGAAAGACGTCCCACTGAAGATTTCTACTCGTAAGATTTTTTTTATATTTCGGAAGTAGAATAGAATAGAATACTCTTTATTGCACATTAGAAACAGACAAACATAACAAAAACATACAATCCAGATAAGTCGTATGCAATAGGCGGTCTTATCGCTAGGCAGCGATTTCTTCCAGACAACTTATGCATGGAAAAGGTAAGGAGAACAGGAATAAGAAAGTGGGAAGTGTGAGTGAAGTTAGAAAGAGAGTAAATTATAAGGGACAGCTAGGTAACATAAAGTACATAATCGAAAACGAAAATACGCAAATTAACAAGTACAACACAAAAGTACGGAAGTAGTAAATGACCACTCACTCTTGTTGATTTACATTGGAGTTCTCGGAGATCTCTTAGTAGCGAGGTAAGCTACCGGGGGAGTTTAGTCTGGATATAATCCTATATTATCTGAGCTTCGACGGCGATGCTTACCTTTGGGTCAACAATACCAAAAAAAATCTATCTGATGTTATGTAAAAATGACCGCACATATATTGGGCTCAATCATAGGTGTGATTAACTAATCAATAAATAGTAGTAGTAACAAATAAGCGAGCGAGCGAGAGCAGTGATAGCCTAATGGTTGTAACTTGCCCTCTCGATCGGGAGTTCCGAGGTTCAAACCCGGCACGCACCACTGATTCATGTGCGTATTAGAAATTAATTATCACTGCTTTTCGGTGAAGGAAAACATCGTGAGGAAACCTACACACCCGAGAGTTTTAAAAAAAAATGGTTCTCGGAGGTGTGTGAAGTCCACCAATTCGCACTTGGCCAGCGCGGTGGACTATGGCCTAAACTCTCTCATTCTGAGAAAAGACCCGTGCCCAGCTGTGGGACAATAATGGGTTGACGAGAGAGTAATAAATAAGCTTCAAAAAGCAGTAGTGTTTAAGTTGGTAACTACTAACTTTGAAGCTAAGCTTTTTGAAGCTTAAATTGAAACTGCTTTTAAACGACAACCCCTACTACACTATTCAAATCAGAACACAATAGCTTAACACTTCTTAAATAAGAGAAAATAGTAGCTTTGTTACCTCCGGAGCGAAGAATAAAGTTTCCTTTTTTTTGTTAATTCTTTGGAGAAATAATAATTAAAATTTAAGAAATAATAAATAATATTTCTGCAGAAATTTTATACTGAACCAACATTTTTCAGATTGTTATTAACTCCAAAACGAACTTCAAGTAAAAGAAGGAGAAGAAAAATCAGAAATATAAATATCATCGGAGTAAGTAGAGTGCTAAGTTACGTAATTATTCGTTTTTCTCATACGCATTTACAGTATTCGTGGCGCTTAAAATTTGTGATAATTTTCTTGTTTTCGCATCTCAATTTTCATTATTCGCGGTGTAGTTGGCACAAGTAAAAACTTCGGCATTTTCTATTAGCGTGTCAGCTTTTTTTGAGATTTACTGGTCATTCTCGGTTCTGCATTTGCGGCTTATGGGTGAATCGCATGCCCTCGCGAAAAATAAGATTTTAATAATTAATGAGATAAAGGCTTTCAATATCAAACTTATTATCATTAAAATTAAATCTAACTTCAAAGAGTGCCTTGATGCCACTACTGGACATACGCCACCCGTAGGTTTTTGTCAGTAGTCACCGCACCTGGCAAAAGTTGGTGATTGTTATTGATTTTA